>WKFP01014812.1:191447-352697 GCA_011057875.1 Pterocles orientalis
CAGGTCAGTACCCAACTTATACTGGAACCTGGTGTTGTTCTTGCCCAGATGCAAGACTCTACACTTGCTCTTGTTAAATTGCATTAAATTTTTCCCCGCCCAAATCTCCAGTCTGTCTAGGTCTCGCTGGATGGAAGCACAGCCTTCTGGCGTGTCAGCCACCCCTCCCAGTTTCGTATCATCAGCAAACTTGCTGAGGGTGCACTCTATTCCCTCATCCAAGTCATTCCTTCCTGAAGGATTCAGTGAGGCAAGGTCACTATAACATGACTTTGGAACTTTAGAAACTTCAGATTACTTTGGGAATCCTGAACTGCTGAACTACTATAAAACTGAACAAACAGATAACATTTTTCATTCAAATTTCTTTAAAAGTTGAAATTCATCCAGTTACAAGTCAACAGGACTTAAATTCCTAAATTGTAGTTTAAAAATGAGAAGGAAGCCTCTGGGTCACATCAGACTTCTGTCACAGATGTGCTCTCTGGCTCAGCTGATCCAACCATAAAATAAGTATAATTTTAGATCCCTATCCCCCATTAAGTTTTAAAGTATTTAATAAAGTTACCACAGATTATTCAGCAATATTTTAAAACAGAAGAAGTGGTAATTGGGGGGGGGAGGGTTCTTGTTTTAATTCACTTAGACTGACCTGCATGTTATATGCAGGCCACTAAGGAATGCTGCCAAGCCAGAAAAAGGAATAAAGCTTTTCTGTGTACCACCTTCCTTCAGAAGTCACCTTGATTCAGATGTGCATAAAGACGCCTTTATCTCAGAACCTGTGAGAGGTTCTTAGCTCTGCTTCCTAATATCAGGTCCCATCTCTGCTGCCCTCAACAGAAACACTTCTCCAACCAGAGGCTGATTAAAGACCATGTTTCAAACTGCCTCAAATCAAACAAGCTACTGAAACAGCTCCACAATACCATCATCTCTATGTGAATGTTCCTGGTATAGTATTAGTCCTGCTCTGTTCCAGGCTATCACTGTGGTTACACCAAAACGCTCGACTTTTATACTCCCAAGACTCCTAGAGCTTGTATTTACAACAAATAAAGAGCTGGAGTTGTCTTAAAACCGGATAATCATTGATCCATGTTGCCCCTGTCTGAACTAACATAAACTGCAACAGTAGCTTCTGCCCCTCAGCCTTCTATCTGGGTCTCCAAGCTCAAGTACAGCTGCACCGCTGACTTTTGTGGGCAGTACAAACACATGGAGGAGATCCTGCTCTAGGGAGCCCTGGGAGTTGCCATTGATTGTGAGAACAACAATTCTAAGAAAATTCACTCTCTGATTTACAAGGCCATTTTGTACACTGGGCTCAGATGTTATTCTTTGCCAGCCAACAGGACAATTCGAGAGCCCCAGATTTGGTGGTCCAACTGCACTGTAGCCAGGAATGCTGCTAAAGATACAGGGCCCATAGGCAAGATGAAATTCTGCCTATTCAAATACACAAGGTATTGCCTCTCTGACCAAAGGAAGCCTTGGTCACGTAACACTTTGTTTCAAAGGCAGAAGATTTACCCCCTCCCATATATCCAGCAGCAGCTAAAAGTTATGTGTCACCAAGTATTTGGATTAAAATATTTCTTCAGGAACAGAAATGAAAGTTATGTGCACACACCTTGAATGGCCTTGTACATGAAGAGGCAAACATCAAATAGATGCAAACCACAGATTAGATACAGTAGGAACAATGAGACAGAAATGTACTATTGAGGTCCTTTTGGGATTGGGTGTTGGAGGTGGTAAATATGGGGCTCTTGACAGTAGTGAATACACGGAGGACAGCAGACATCAATACAGGACAGCCAGATCCATTATTCTTGTCTGTTAATGCCTTGAGATCCAGGCTGCCACTGCACTTGTTCTGAAATTGCAAAGCTTTAAGTACTGGGAGCTTCCACTGCTGTAGATTCTCTCACAACCATTTCTTAGGTGTGCCAGGCTAATTCTGTCATTAGATACAGGCACTATTGCCCAAGTAGCAATAGTAGTTGCACACACAAAAAAAAACACCCACACAGTTTTTGGATAAGGACCAGAGCCAAAGAATAGCCTTTTCCAGTAGCAGTGTTTCAGGTAAATCAATAAGTTACAGGAAAAGAAAGACCAGAGTCTTAAGCTTTATGAAGATGATTATATTTAACTGCCAATAATTTAGATACACTATAGTCAAAGTACAGAAGAAGAGATTTGAGTCTTCATCAAAATTAACTCCTGAAGGAGCTTGCTTTCTTGTATTTTTTTTTTTGCTCTTTGATATGGTTTTTCCCTATACAGTAAAATAGAAGCTCTTACACCAGGAGTAAAATAAAACCACACAAAATCAGTTTTTACAAACATTTCAAACCAAAGGAAAATAAATTACTGACAACCAGCTGCAGATTTAAGCATATGCTATAACGTAAAGCATTCTCAACAAACTGAAGCAACACAATAGGCTACAATTACATACTGAAATAGTGACTGAACCCTAGAAAATGAGTCACCAGAATATTTTTAGATTGCATGGGTATCTTTTAGGTCAAAGCCTGATGAACAGACAATGCAACTGCGGTTTGATTCACCAGTTCAGGCAGTATCTTCAAATCAAAAAAAAAAAAACCCTAAAAAACAACCCCCAAAAACCCCACACACTTATGCTCTTTCACTTACACAGAATGCCAAATCCTTCTTCTAATATCCTACATGAGAAAGCTCCTAATACTAAGTTAATATTTAATTTAGCAATATAAGCACCAAGTTTTCTCCTGGAAAACTCTATGATCTTTGGTTTTCACACAAATCACCATCTGTAAACACCTATGCAAATACTCTGGAGCTTTTCTGTATGTAAATGGGACCTGCAAGCAGGTACACACACAGACTTTAAATCAGAGTCTTCCTGTTCCAAAACTTAAGGTCCCAGGAACAATGTTTCCCCATACTCCAACAGGAAAACCTCTATCATGCCGTTATCTACCCTATCACAGGCTAGCTACAGGATATTGTTGTTGTGTATATCTGCAAAGTAGCATCAGAGCCTGGCTAATCTGGCAAAGCTGGGGCTGATGCACAGCTTCCTTCCAACTGAACTCTGGTGAAATTATGTACTTCCCCTCAGTAAAAATTAGTAGGCCTGCAAAAAACTTAAGATCATGTTCATAGTTTAGATACACCACTTCAATACAGCCCTGAGGTTCTTATTTAGTTGCACAAAATCAAGGTCTCAGGTGACTAAACCAGAGAATGAGACACAATGAAGCCAAAGGCCACTGATTGTTTCTACACCCAACATGTATTGCAAAGCCTTCGATAGACTGTTTTTCATGATCCTTCAGCCATCTCTCATATTCCATCCTGCAATACAGCAAAAGCTTGATATTCTCTGTGATTTTTATGACATGATAAAAACGACATGTTACTGTGGTTTTACCTCTGAACTTTTGCAAAGCTTGACATTTCAAATAATCCATTTGAGTTGTTGCTGCTAATGCACTATCACAAAACAAACGTAAGGAAAAGCAATGATACCAGCACAGTTATTAGCTGCTTCATGAAGTGTAACGTCAGTACGTAACTAGTATTCTTGGTCATCCAACAGGTACCCAGTTGGCACATGTGGCATTAAATACCACACACAAATTTACATGGGCAAGTGTAGGATGAAGCTTCACACAACAGCTGCACCGATGCACATGGTATCGCACCAAACCCTTGCAGAGATGCTCTTGCAGAAATGCTCAGAAGTCAGTTAAAACTACACTGTCCACAATACCGTGAGACTCCTATTTGCCTTGATTTTCTGGCTGCAAAGACTAGTTTTACATTTGCAATAGTTGAAACATCATTCTTTGTGTACACTTGGTGAGCAATTTCTGTGACAAGCTCAGGCAAACGGTGACACACATTTTCATTACATGTGCAGGAAGGACTTCAGCCTGCAGCCTTTATGCTCCTCAGTTGCCCAGTAAATTAGAAAACTGTAGTGGGACATCCTAAGTGAATTTGGGCAAGGCAAACTACTTCCTTCTGTTGTGCCTGTTTCCTAAACAAACACAAAATGGAAGTTTTCATAATGACTTATTCCATGAAAGTTAAGCATGTTAACACACAGCATAGAAGCAGCATGATCTTACACAGCCAAGAAGCATGTTTTCTCATTGTCTGCTTTATATTCCTCTCAACTGAATACTCCAGAAAACTCGATGGGAGCCCAGGGACTGAGATCCAGCCCATTTCAACACAGCCCTGACATGGTGCAAAGCGGGAAACATTTCCATTGCTGTTAGCTTTCAATAATACAGATGACAGTAAGGCAAAGTATGTTTGAGTCATTCAGAAGTTCAGAGACAAGTTTTACAAGAGAATCCTTAACTCAGTATTTTATAGTTTTCAACTAGACATTTGCTAACAAAACAAAATTCAAATTAAAACTAATATAAAGCCTACATGTAACTAAGCCCAGAGTTGAGAAAGGAGCACCAAAGTTGTATTTTGAAGGTCAAATGCAGTGCAAGGTATTAATGTTCTTTCATTGAGACAGGAGGTGCCATGAAAATCAACTATTGATATCAGATTATTGATTTTTTTTAAGAGACATTTTTCACTTCTGATAAAATTGCCATTGCTGATCTTTAGAACAGGGACTATTCTTGAAGAAGCAACAGAAAAAGCTCCTGAAAGAAGCACTGGCAAAGAATGAATCATATGTAAGCAGGAATAGTTTATGCATTGCATGCTTCGATCAAGTCACAGTCAACAGAACTGGCCAGCATGGTGAAACATTTTACAAAACTTCACAAAGCTGAGGACTTAAGGAAGGAGTCTCCAATATTGAGCAAATATCCAAGAGTTTCACAATGAAAGCATGTAAGAGGCTTCCAGTACTTCAAGCAAGTCAGCATGAACAGGGTTCCCCAGCATGTGAAGATTTTTGCCAGAGCCAATTCTCTTCATAAAAGGATACATGGGCTGCCAGGTTCCCAGCTGCAAATAATTGTCTGCATTGCTGTGGATTTCAGATTATTTTTGTCTTACAGGAGGGATAGGAAAACACAGAGGAAATGTAACTTATTCACCAGATCACAGAGAAAAGGCTGAATGGCTGACAAGCTCCTGGCTTATTTTATAAGCATCTCTTGAGAATATTCTGTTCACAGATGTGTTTCAAAAGAACAGCAGTAGGTGGTAAACAAACACTATACACCTTTCTCTAAGGAGCTTCAGTCTTCTATTTCTGATCTTGAGCTACCAGATATGCAACAATCCACCGCTACAACATAGCTTCTTGAAATGCATTTTCAAAATAAACAGTATGCATGCACACGCAAGACACTTTCTCTTGACATTACCTTTTCATGAAATAGGAATGTCTTTGCATAAATTCAGTTTTTCTTTAGCAACAAAAAGCTAAACAAAAAAGAAAAAATGGTTTTATTCTCCAGATCAAACTTTAATGAAGTGTAATTTTTCAGTGACAGAGAAAAATGTCCTGTTCTTTTTTCCCCAGCTGATCAGACATATTGAAACCAAAGAATGCCATTACAGAGTAATATAATTTCCTGCTTGAGATAGCACTTAAAATTTCAACCAATTACCTATATGTTTAAGCCAGAAACTTGTTTGATGGAATTATATTTTCTAGTCTTAACCTGAGGGAATTAAGTGAAACAGACTCAACAATTCTGCTGACACTTTGATCCAACAGTTAATCAACTTCACCTAGCAAAAAATTGTGTTTCATATTTAATTTTAATTTTCCTGGGTTCAGCTTTCAGATATCTGTGTTTATTATGTTTCTCCTGTTAAATTAAAAAGGTATTTATTATTCTAGAATTTCCTCTAAGTGAAGGTATCACAACATAACCACCAAGGGACTTCTTAATCCTCCTGATCACCCAAACATATTGTGCTCCTAAAGCCCATCACTGAAAACCAGACTTGAAACACATCATGGTTCTCTTCTACACCTTCCCCCTGCCACCCCTCTCCACAGTATCCTATTGGAAGCATGGATCCAGCACAAAGCATTGCATTACTGGCCCGGAATTTTGTACCAAACTGTGCATTAAATCATAGTGTCATCTCTAATTGCTGTTCTCCTCTATTCACCTGTCCAAAGGTCACATTGGACATTTTGCCCTTGCAGCACACTTGGAGCTCACACCAAGTCACTAATCCATTACAGAGATCACAGAATCACTGCTGTGCCAGATACAGCTCCCCATTCAGTAACCATGGATTTGTTAACTGTAGATGTCTGACCTTGCCAGCTGGTTAAAAACCAGAATTACTTGACCAGACATGGGTCACCACATGATGTCAGCTGCTCTAAAGTGCTGTCCTTTTTTCTTTATTGTTTATCATGCTGCTTGTCCCTCATGTAGGTAAGTACTTAAGCCTGTACTTGAGGATTAGTCTAAACTACCAACTACCCTAGAGTGGTGAAACATGAGGTTGCATTATGCACTGGTTTAGCACCAGAATCAAGGTTGCTCTCAGAAGGTCAGATGATGCCCTGTGCTTCTGTGCCTCAATTGCTTCTAATACTTGAGCTCCCCTATTCAAAGCTAGCAGATTACCTCTGCTCTCCTCTGCAGCCAGCAGCAATTGAATATAATGTGACTTGAACTAAAGTGCTTTCCTGCATAAGGGGCACTACTCCGATCTGACTCTAAGGAGTCCAGCTAAAGATTACAGCTGAGAAAAATAATCCCCCTCTCCCCAGTCATTTTCCATCTACCTGTGGGGAAATCTTGTTCACTTTTCCCCATGCTTCTGTATCTCTAAGTTCTTCCCACCATTTCATGTGCTGCCTCAACTCCCTTTTCTTTGTTACCATACACTTCCCTTTGAGTTCTGTAACAATATGGAAAGACATGAGAACACCTGGTGTAAAAAGCTCCCTGTTATGAGAAGAAAAAAAGTGAAAGAAAAAAAAGCCTGCATAATCAAAGAACAACTCAGTAAGCCAGGGATCCACTTGAACAGATGGCTGAATGCAGCCCCTAGGTAACTCAGTTTAGTCTCCTCACGTGTTTTCTGGACAAAGTCAGCAAGGGACACCCTCAAAGTTGGATGTATGGAGCCAGCTGAAAAGGCAGGAATAGGGAAAAAATGCTGGAGGAGATCTGAGCAGTGATGTTGTTAATCCAAAGTAATTGAAAAAACCTTATACACAAAATGCTGCCACTAGCAGGACACAAGGCTATATCTTGCAGGTAACAGCCTATCACTATTGACAAAGAAAACAGTAGCCCTACTAGCCCAGACAGACTAGCATGGCAGTAGGAGCTCATGCTGAGTTACCCACCAGGCTATACAAGACTACAGGCTGTTGTTGCCTAGGGTACAAATCCACCTACTACTACTACTTTTGTTCTACTAGTCTGCAAGACTTGAATATTTAAGTATGCATATATTTTTAAATGTAGCCTAAAGAGGGAAAAAAAACCCCTCCTTTATAGTTTATCAAGTCTATCACTTTACTTCAAGATGAACAGTATCATCATTGTAAATTCTGGTTCACCCCCACCCAACGCTCCCCTTTCTCTTCTAGGAAACAGCAACTATATACAGCCTAGGCTCTCACCCCTCTTTTACTGAAGAAAATTAAAGCATTAACAGAAAATGAAAGCATTTCACACAAAAAAAAATTACTTCTGGAAGAAAAGAGAGGTGATGGGTATTATTTTTAAAAACATAAAGGAACAAGTAAACATATCTATTTGTCATTCTGTGGCTCTCAAAGTGCTTTGAAAATATTAGTCAAAGCTTCACAATGGGAAGGAAATATCACTGCTCCCATGTTACCAAGCTTTGAAGCACCAAGACATGCCCTTTACTTTAATGACTTTTGGTAAATCTACATGAATACTGAGAGACTGCATTATCTCAGTATGATCAGGGTACCAGCTCAGATGTTTGTGACCAGTCTCCTCCTGCCACTTTCCACTATAGTTGAAGATTACTTTGCAAAACAGCAACACACCAACACCATCTAAAGAAACAGACTGTACTTTTGTAGCACAGTTAAGGAACATGCTCCTTGCAAATGCCCTCTGTGAAATAAAAGATGGCACAGAAATGTCCCATAATTTGCTGCACGTTAAGGAGCCCATGTCAGAAGCAGAGGAAGAACTCAAGCCACAACCTTCAATGCAAACTGCTTTCCTCCTTAATACCAGAGTGTCTCAGTCAACTGCCTTGAACAGAAAAAAAACCCAACGTACTTCCAATAGATGCTCAGCATCTGGGAGAAGGCTTGATACGTCTTAAGAGTTCCTGCAGGAGGAAGCTTTCCACTCTGGGAGCTACTGCACTTTTTCCAAAGTTGGAGCCTGGTAAATTTAAACTGTCAATTGTGCTTCAAAAGAATTAGTGGTTTGGGGTTGGGTTTTTTTTTTGGCACTCAGGCACCTACTTTCTCACATTGATTGGCCTAAATTTACTGCAAAATCCGAAGATTACAGGAAGAGCTGGCTGGGTGGCAATATGTAATGTTAAGAAATACTCCTAGGGACAGAGGATTATCCAGAGTCTAAAAAAAACTTATTGCAAGAACATGTGTTCTGAGTAGCATACATTAAAAAGTACTTCTGTGAGGTGTTGATTTGAAAAAGCATTCTCACATTTTGCCTTCCGAGATGTAAACTAGAGTAGTTCCTCAGATCATAGAATCTATGACAGATAAAGCAAAGGGTAGCTTTTGTCTCCTAAAAATCTCTTTCCTGCTCCCAAGCACACTCTATTGCATTCCTATGGTGAACCTGTGAGGACAGTAGAATTACTGTGCCAACTAATAAATCCCTTTCCAAGGGAAACCAAAGTGAAGTGTACGGTACAAAGGACTGAATTATTCAGTAATGCACTTCCACACCTCCAGTGCCAACTGCTGCTTTTCATTAGCATCATCAACCTTGCCTGTTGACATAATTTCTATATTCATGTACTTCTTGTAATGCAGCACAGAAGCATAAGTCACATGAACCAGCTGGGTCACGTGCGTCATCTTGATTCCTTCATGTTGATAACTCACACCTTTTTTGGGTCATCTCAGGAATCTGAACAACCCTAGACAAACTCTAGTCCAGAAGCAGCTACCTGTATTAAGTCAAATCCTAGCCTAGACAACTCTCTCACTGGACCAGAAAACCCTAAAAAACAAGAGATTTCAGACTAAACTGAGGACCTTAAGCCTCTCAGCAATAACCAGTTCTCATCCCTAGACTGGGGCCTGAGGAGCTATTTGAAAGCCAAATTTGATCTATATATTATTTTTCCTAGAAGACTTCTTAAATGTCTATCTGAATCAGACAAGTCATTTGACACATCTCAAACTGGAAAAGAAGTCATGAGTACTACAGACTTGCTAATTGACACACTGCCACTCAAGATTTGCCCAGTTTGCACATTGGCTTGAACAGAGAAACACAGAACCACCAGGCAGGTTTCTAGCCATAGAGGGAATATAAACACACACACAAAATAAGGGAATACACATACACATGTGAGCTGTTTACACTGCCAGTGTCTCACAGACAAAGCTGTGGAAGTCCTGCTCTTGGGTTTACCTATTATCTTTTTTCTTAATCTTTTAGCAGTGACAATTTAATCTTTCCTGTTTTCTAAACCCAAAAAATTCAATGAAGTGCCATTCACTTATAACCAAATATAACCACTTGGATACAGTAGTTTTGATATTATTGGTTAAAAGAGGTAGAAAGCTACAGTTGATTTAGTCTGAATATGGTAGACTGAGGCCAATTAAAAGAACACTGTATACGGCTGAGTTAACTGTGCACCTATTAACAATATCTATTTGAAAATACATTATTTCTCTTACACATTAGAGGATTCAGAAGATTTCAAGACAGTATTTATTGTAATCTAAACATATCAAGCTTATTCTAAAAACTATGCAGACAGTAGATCTTTCTTGGGGTCAGATAGTTCAGTTTGCATTTCAGCTTGATAGAGCAGCACACCAGTGATACTCAATATATTCATCAACGACTTGGATGAGGGAATAGAGTGCACCCTCAGCAAGTTTGCTGATGATACGAAACTGGGAGGAGTGGCTGACACGCCAGAAGGCTGTGCTTCCATCCAGCGAGACCTAGACAGGCTGGAGATTTGGGCGGGGAAAAAATTCATGCAATTCAACAAGGGCAAGTGTAGAGTCTTGCATCTGGGCAAGAACAACTCCAGGTTCCAGTATAAGTTGGGTACTGACCTGTTGGAGAGTAGTGTAGGGGAGAGGGACCTGGGGGTCCTGGTGGACAGCAGGATGACCATGAGCCAGCACTGTGCCCTCGTGGCCAAGAAGGCCAATGGCATCCTGGGGTGTATCAGAAGGGGGGTGGTCAGTAGGTCAAGAGAGGTTCTCCTCCCCCTCTACTCTGCCCTGGTGAGACCACATCTGGAATATTGTATCCAGTTCTGGGCCCCTCAGTTCAAGAAGGACAGGGAACTGCTGGAGAGAGTCCAGCACAAAGCCACGAAGATGATGAAGGGAATGGAGCATCTCCCTTACGAGGAAAGGCTGAGGGAGCTGGGTCTCTTTAGCTTGGAAAGGAGGAGACTGAGGGGTGACCTAATTAATGTTTATAAATATGTAAAGGGTGAGTGTCAGGAGGATGGAGCCAGGCTCTTCTCTGTGATATCCAGTGACAGAACAAGGGGCAACGGTTTCAAGCTGGAACGTAGGAGGTTCCATTTGAACATGAGAAAAAGCTTCTTTACAGTGAGGGTGACAGAGCACTGGAACAGGCTGCCCAGAGAGGTTGTGGAGTCTCCTTCTCTGGAGACATTCAAAGCCCGCCTGGATGCGTTCCTGTGTGATCTGATCTAGGTGTTCCTGCTCCAGCAGGGGGATTGGACTAGATGATCTTTCAAGGTCCCTTCCAATCCCTAACATTCTGTGATTCTTATGACCTTACTGTGGCTTAGATTTTCCTTCTGCCTGCAGGTAAAGCTCCTGCATCTACACAATGCTTTGCAAGAACTTCTGCTTTTACATGGGTGGGGAAGAACGTGAAAACAATTACATTTGATTACTGAAAAGTAACAAAGGTTTTAAAACTTTCCTTTCTTGAGGCAGAGGATGGGGAGATCCCCAACAGTTAGGGACTTGGCAGAGGTATTCTGTCTGGTGCCTTCAGCCAACTTTGGTACCATCACAACAGACTTAGCTGCACAGACTAAATTAATCTGGTTAACTCACCCTGACAGCCCAGCTGGAGCAGAGGAACTTTGGAAGGGAAACTCGCACCTTCAGTGGTCCAACACACTAAGGCGAGTCATTGGCAGTTTAGGGCACAATCTCTCTCAGGACAAAGCTCCTGAGTTTGCACAGAACTCACACAGGGAATACAATTAAACAAAAACTGCAATAAAACAGAAAGAACTGCAGACCAGGGATGACAAAGTAATTAATCCACAGCCACCAGTGTTCACAAGCAAGGAGAAAGAAATCCACATTATTCATCACCAATGGCATACAAATGAAATATATATAAAAGGTTTCTATTAGTCACAGAAAAAAAAAAAAAAGGCAGCTGCAGCATGGATTGGGTAGTCTTATTCAGCCAGAAACCCTACCACCACTATTCCAGACCCCAAGCTCTCCTACTCCTCCTCTGCTATTTCATATCCCCAATTGCCAATGAACCTCATTGGCCTTCCTGCACGAAGCACCTGCTAATCCACCCATCCTTGTTAGCACATTCAAAAGCATCTGGCAGTCGAGAGAGAGGAAGTTAAAGCCTTTAATTCTATCCCTGCCAGATCCACTCACCACCACACGTTCAGGTTATAAACATTATAAATTGAAGAGAGTGTATTCTGAGTTCACAAGTACCATCCCAAAATCATACATATGAATGAACACAGTCTTCAGTGGTACCTGAACCCAGAGGAGACTATAACCAACCCCTGAATACCTCCTCAAGAGACAGAAACAATTGCACTACAAAGCTGGAAAATACAAAAAGGCTTTTCCTACACCCCAACATTTGGTTTTCCTGATTTGAGTTCTGTGAACAGATCAACTTGTTCACACTCTCTACAACCTATTCACGTACTCCTGTGGTCTGCTAGCCACAGCAATTTAAGAAAGCAGAGAGAATTACAGTTTTCTTCAGTTTATCTAAAGAGATTGACTAAACACCATGAACTCTTTGCAACAAGACACCATTGTGACAAATAAAATATTTTTTTTTTCTTTAAACTGTGGTATACAAAGCTGGGGGGAACAAAAAACCAACATTTTTAAGGAGTCCTTATAAAAAGAGATGGATGAATATCATGATTTCATGACATGAATTTTTTTTTAAGTTCTTTTACATGATTTCACTCAAGCTGCATGTGGAATTTGAAATCCATCGGAGAATTATGGAAATAGTGACCACTCAAGAAGCTGCAATTCTCTGACAAAGTGGAGAACAGAAGTAGAAGTATAGTCATATTTTTACCACTAGAGAACTGACAGGGTTATATTGAGCAGCTCTCCCAAGGACTTGCAGGATGTTTATGGTGTTGTTGAGAAGTAAACAAGATGACAAGCCCCAGACTGGAGCTTTTATTACAAGGTTCAAACATAAACATAAAATGATTTGATAAAACCAGTTTATCAAAACAGCTTGACAAGAATTTGATGCTTAGTTGCTTCAGTCTTGATTTACTGCACAGAACTTGTGAGAGTGATCTCCAACACTTAGTAGAGATTTTAGAATTCATCTGTTATCATGGACTTTCCAATTTGTGTTATCTAGTGGCTTCTGCACAGTGTTGTGAAAGCACACCAGGCAGCATTCAACTAGTTCAAAGCAATTTCTGCCCCTCGTCACAAAAAGGAGGTGCTTTATTCCTGCAGTAAACAGGTTTGCTCCTATTGTATTTTATATTTAATTGCAGTTACTGTTAATTTTCATTCTCTTATTACTCTGACCAGACTTTTCCACCAGCAAGACCTTGCATTCTAGTGACTTCAACATCCACTCATTTGTGACTCCAGCTTTCCAGACAACAGCTCCTACTACCTGGGGATCTGGTGAAGTCTGGGGATGGGGGAGAAGTAGCAGGGTTTGTTTTCCATGACCTGGTATTGCTTTATCAATAACAAACCTGGCAAACTGACCTTGGTACCATGCAGTCTCATTCACCCGATTTAGAGCAGCAAAACCTCCAAAAAAGCAGGCACTTCCCTGGAAAGTTTTCCACATAAGGAAGCAAAAATTTGTCTTATTTTAACAGAATCATAAAATCTGGATGTCCAAATTCTATACCATGCCCATGTGAAGGTCTGCTGTAAAGTAAAGGGAGTTCAACTTGTTAAAAAGAAAAATAGGTTTGAAAACTCTGCTTTCCCACATTTTGTGTTTTAAGACTTCATGCTTAAAAAAGTATCATGGAATACTAGCTGTCAGTAATTTTTTTTTTTCAGTATAAAAGTTCAGAAAGCTTGTAAATGGTCATATAAAAATAAAACCAGTACATTCCCAGGAAATTCTTGTTGAAATACCAAATTGAAGCATTTATCTCAAAAATTCTTTCCTTCTAATGTAGCTAGCCAAGTACTACAGATTCTAGAGGTTTAGAATCTTTAATGTTTAAGTTTTGGATATATACTTGACATGTAACAACAGCAATTGTATGCAATAAAGGGTAACAGAATTGAAATCTCTGCTCAAATATATACAACATTCAGTAGCCACTCATTGATGCTACAAAGCATTAGCCTGACTTAGTTACGTTCAGAATAGTTTTAAAATTTACTGATAGCTATGTGTGAGCCAGAAGCAGGGTTTAAAGAAGCATTACTGAGAAGATCATAATTATATCAGCATTGTTAGGAAGAGCAATAATTTCATCACTGGGCAAACAAGCCTCCAGCTATGTTATTTCATGTTGTCAACTAATTTATGCATTTATAGTGTTCAAAAAACTTGACTAACATAGCAAAATGCATTTTCCTAGTTAACCATACTTCTGTTTCTAAAAATAAAACTCAATGACTTTTGATAATGGATTATCTTGGCCTCCATCACAATGACCACCACAGAGAGCTGCCTTTTTCTCCTTCTAACATTAAAAGATCTACTGAGCTCAAAATTACAGTAATAATTTTCATTTACCAAACATCTATACATGGAGTACGAATCTTGTAGCTTTATAATACAACTTGATTATACAGTTCATCCAGCAAAATTCACTTGAGAATCAGCCAGCCATACTACAGAATTTAACTTAATTTACATCCATTTTCAGTCATGCTTGAATAGCAGTGCCTTAGCATGAAATTCACTCCTAAATTCAAGCAAGCAGGCCACCATTCATTTACCAACACACATCTTATCTCCTCCTTCTCTGCCATGTAGGAACCAAGTGGTGGCCAGTTAAGGCCATGCTGGCCATTCAGGAGGAGAATAAAACCACATCATTCTAAAAGCTTCCAATTAAATGCAGGTATAGTATTTTAGACTCTCTATTTCAGATTCTCTAATTTTCTACTGGTGAGTCCAGAATGCACTTGCTCAGTGGATGGAAGACCCTGTTTTATTACCCTTTTCTTACCTTAAAAGTACAGAGCATTCCTACCTATAAATTACCTACCAGAGGATTAGTTGGATGAACATCTCAGTACTACAGCCTGCCTGTACCAGGGAAATAATGCATGCTGCACATATTCAGCAATCCTATTACATGGGACATTATGACAACGGGAATAATATCTCCATGAAAATATTCTTATCAGAGGAAAAAAGTTCAATGAGCTACAAATCAGAAAGTTACGAACATTAAGTTTTCCAAATGAGAGACTGAGTCTCATGTTCTTTGTATTTTTCTTTGAGGGAAAAAAACCCCAGCTTATTTTATACAAATATCCTTAATATGACATTTATTTTCTATTAAAATCTACCACTAAACACATAGCAAAAGAAATTAAGTCCAAGCATTACAATTTTCACATGCCATTTTCTTACAGGCTTCAGGGTTTCTTTGTCTGCTGAAGCCATATACAGGCAGACCTAAGGAAAGAGTGAAACCAAACCCATGTTCTCACTGAGTACTACTGCTAAGAATGATGAACTTTGTCAATATTGCAGAACAATCCAAAAGCATCCCATGTCCCACTAGACACAAATCATCTCTTTGCTATTTTTATAGCAAAAGTAAAGTCTGTAGTACCACAACAGGAAAAGAACAAAAGCAGAGGGCACTGCAAAATGCTTTGTACCCCTGCAAGAGAAGGAAACCATTTCAAACAGGTTAAAGAATCAAACATTCAGCAATGACAAATAAACCCTCAATGGTGGTTTGTCTTCTGAATGAAGTCCTTTCTGACCCAACATGGACAGACAGTTCATCTGAATACATGAGCAGGACAGAGCAGCCCGGTACCTTGGATAATTAAGTGCTGCTAGAATTATCAGCTTATATCATGTCCCTGTAGTTGTGGCCAATTACAAGCTTCAGGAAGACGAGCAAAACCACTGGAAGCCAAATTGCACCTTAAAGAAGAAACAACGCTTTTCTGAACCACAAAGGCAATATTATTCACAGAACACAAATATAAGCAAAGATCAACCCAAATAATCTTCAAATCTGCTTACAGAATAAGAGCTCAAAGGAGCACAACGGCTTTACAGAGCTGTTCCTGCTCTCCTGGGATCAACCTATGGAAGGGTTTTCATTGCCAGCATGGGGAAGATATGGCCACGTGCTCTAGTAAGAGCCCACAAGATCATCCCGGTAAGTTTTCTTCATGCAAGAAATACAAGTTGTTTAGTTAAAATGGCAACTCTGCTACAACATGAAAAGAAATTGAAAATATCTGAGAGAAAAATATTAATCCAATGAGAAAAGTAGGTAGGGAGGTACATTAATAGCTTTGCATCTTTGCAATGCCAGTCCTTCATAGATAATGATAGCTGACAATGACTTTAATTTATACAAGAAGTCTGAATACCAAGTGAGCCACTGTTAACAGGAAGCCCTAACATTAAAAGAAAAAAAAAAAGACAAAAAGAACAATGATCACATTGCTTGGCCATAGACAGTATTTAAGAGGTACCAAATTTTGAGGAGTTTGATGCTGTTTTAAGTAACATCTCTATTACTTCACAGAGTATGTTAAGTAACACATATACTTAATAAGTATGTTACTTTTAAGTAAATTATCTGTAAAGTAAAAGCCAATTAGATTTAAGAAAAAAGTTCTAAGTTTAATTTTAAAGATACAAAAATAAAAAATTTCAAAACCAATTTTTTTTCTGCTCTATTTATCTTCAACTGAAACAGACATTTATTTTGCCTACACAACATTTATTTTGCTGAAGACAAAAAATGTGATCAGTATTTTTCCACAATGAACCATGTTTATTTGGGTTGGCAGCAGGGAGAGCTTTTTTTTGAGTCACATCCATGCCCTGACACCTGTGGTAAGAAGCTTGTTTTGCAACAGAACAGTGCTAAATTGTGGATGAGCACTGGAAAATTTAATTAAAACTCACTTCAGAACCAACACATCCTGTAAGCATCTCAGGAAATCTATAGGTTCATCATTAAATTCATTAGCAAGTTTATAAAATCCAAAACCCAAAAATCTGTTCAAATATGCATGAACACACACACAAAAAGCAACCACCCCCAGTAATGCAAATTCTCTTGGACCTTGTGCATTGTGGCAAGGCCCCTGGAGTAAGGCAAACATGAACGACCATCTGCTATTTTCGTCTGCAAAGCAGCAACTTCCCCCTGATGAATCTTTGATAGCAGCCAAGCAATGGCAGCAACTGCTGTAGCAGGAGCTGACAGCCAGCAGCCTCAGCCTCCATTTCTCTTTTCACTCATCCTGAATGTTAAATGGCTGCTTCAAACCAAGGGGTAGCTCTTTGTATGTCAAAACCAAACACGCCTTTTCTGTACTTTCATTTAAATTACAGCAAATGAAGGGATGTGTCAGGGAGCAAGTGAAGGGAAAAGAAAGAAAGTCAGAGAATGAGGAACCCCTCAGGGAGCATTCCTGGTGCCAAAGAGATACTTATTTTCAAGCACCATCTGTCAAGAGCTACTTGGAGATTTTTCTTTCTTTCTTTCTCTACCTTAATACCCTCCCCCAGGTTTTACCATCTCACTTGCTGTACTAAGTGGTAAACCTCTCAGCTCACCAAAAAAAAAAAAAACACTTGGCCTTTGATTGCTTGAGTGGCAGAAGTGTTACTTTGGGACAGACTGAACTACAGTAAAAGTCAACATTAGGTTCCAATTAGGTGCTGCTTGGATGCAGGAGACACTGTCTGCAATTATTGACCTATAGCTTCTTTTAGCATTGCTAGAGTACAAGCTTCAAGACAGAAGACAGCAAATCTGAGATTTGCCCCAAAAGTGTGGATTGGGCTGGCAGCTCAGCTGTGGTCCCTGTCCCATGTGGCTGCTGGGTGGCAGCATTGAACCAACCTCCATAGTAGTACAGTCACAAAATGGAGGAAATAAAGTTAGCTTGTTCTGCACCACTATAACATTCTGCTGTGGGTTAAGTAGAAGAGGTTTTTTTTTTTTCCTTCTATTCATAAATAGTTAGCAAGAAGCTATGTTTTGGATTCCTGCTCAGGAGAAAGCTGACAAGAAGGAATATTTAGTTATTGCCAGGATACTTTCAAGGACAAATACATTCAGCCTCTCTCCTCTCCACAGACAGAGCAGGGGGGAGAGACAGTCCAGCTTCTAGCTTGGGATTTGCTTTTAGGTTAAGATTGAGAAGCAGACTGACCAATTATTCCATCCCATGCACGTCATACCCAGTATATAGGTGAGGACCCTTCCAGGTGATCTCTCTCTCTTTTACTTCCCTTGGGCTCCATATCATCTCACTTTGGGTGCCTGCATTCGCTCTCCCAAGGCCTTTTCTCCCCCCCCCACAGACGCCGTTAGCTCTCGGCCCGGGACGCTCGTTATCTCCATTCCATGAGTTTCGGGATCCTCCCTCTCCAGAGGGATCATTAGCTGTTTTTCCCCTGCTTCAGTCAGCTCTCGGCCTGGGATGCTTGGGCTGTTATCTCCGTTCCATGAGTGCCTCCGGGAGTGGTGCACCCCCCCCCCATTTGGGGGAATCGTGAGTGCGGTGTCTGGGGATCGTTAGCTGGCAACAGGCTGAGCCTTTGGGGGGGCAGTATCATTGTGTATCACCCATTCCCTCCCTCCTCCGGGGTCGTTGCCCGGGAATGGGCTGGGCCTTTGGTCATCAGGTGGGGAGGGGCAGTATCACTGTGTATCACATTGTATATTTGTATATAGTATTATTTCCAATATTACTGTAGTTTAGTTATTAAATTGTCTTTATCTCAACCCACGAGTCCTTTTTGCCATTTACCTCTTTAATTCTCTCCCCTATCATCGGGTGGGGTCAGGGACTGTGTGAGCGGGTGTGTGTGGTTTGGCCCCCAGCCAAGGACCAACCCGCCACACATTCTGACACTTTTCCCCATTTTATAGTAATCTATATATTATCTGACCTTTCATTCAGAGCAACTTCATGACAGACTTCAGCCGGAGGATGCTTCTTAGCTTGTAAGTGAGCAATATGAGCTTCATAGTTTCCCAGTACAAGTTTGTGTAGAAAATTCACAGTGGAATGTAAATGTTTAGATTAATGACTTACTAGCATTTATATGCCATATCTACATTATCTCTGAAAACTATATAGAGACTGTAATAATCATGACAGATCACAAGTTCTTAGTCCTAAGGAACAATATATTCATCATCAGCAACAGGAATAGCAAGTCCAACATGGTTCCAAACCAAGAAATTTGGTATTGCCAGAAGATCTGGCTGGGAAAACAAAGCATGTCTTGCTAAAAATTCTGGGCCTTTTTTCACTTGATTTCTTCAGTCTTTGGTCAACTCCAGGACCTTTTGAAATTTTTACGCAAGAAGAATAGAAATGGGGACAGACCCATCTGTAGATAACCAGACAAGCAACTGAAGAGTTTTCCATCACAGTGTAGTACACACCAATTCTGGAACTGAATTCACATGCCTCTTTCTATAATGCCAGACAAGATCTTCAGCGAAATCCCACAGTTCAAAACCATAAATCCAGATCAAAATAAAAGATTTCCAAGACTAATTTTGAAAACAATATTGTGGTTAGATTTGTTAGATGACATTTCATCTATAAAATGTACTCTTTTTTTTGCACTTTTATTATGAAAAATTATGCTTGGAAAGCCTATATTTACTGAAAAGTTCAGTCATTCATTCAGCTTTTGTAATAAAGTCTGAAGGAAAATATCTAACCATAGATTTTATCATAAAATAAGCCAGAGCAGTTGGCAATAGTAAGCATCAAACCTGACCTTTCAGGGGCAAGAGTGAACTTCAACTACCAACTATTTTGTCATTTCTTATTTAACCAATTCATTTTCTCAGGTATTACAGACTTCTGGCCCTTGATCAATGGCACTATCCTTTTCAGAAGGAATTTATTTCTCCCGCAGCATTCTTGTATACAACTGCAAGATATGAGACAAGTATCTACTTTGCCCTACTATTCACCTTACAATTTTCTTTGTTCAGTAGACCAGAACAGCCTGTGGGAATATATCAGGATGCCAGGTCAGCAAGATGCTGAACAAGGTACTGAGAGACCCAAAGAGTTTTAAACATCAGAATAGTCTTGCCAACTTCAGTGAGATCATTCAGGCCTATGGAGATGTGCGTGCACTATGCTGGGGACCACACACAATCCTCAAAGCACTGCCAGATTCATAAACAACTAGAGCCAGCCATGAGAGGTAGAGAACATGATTATTTGCAAAGCAAGTGTTTCTGCACAATTCTGAAGGTAAAAACATAGTAGACTCTTATACCTAGTGGGAAATACAAGAAATCTTCAATTATTTTTAGCAGCAGTCAAATTCTCCAGTCAGGAGCTTGCTGCATTGTGGGAAACAGTCAAAATACATAATACCGGTATCAAAGTTAAGCAAACAGAATGACGTGAACAGCTATTTTGGAAAACCAAGACAGCACTCACCATTTCTATTGTTTTTTTCACGCCCTCACAGTCAATGAATACATTTGTATTTTGAATTTAAAAACAGAAAATTAAGTCATTATTAAGCATTTTTATTCACACACACCCCCCTCTTCTGAAATAGGTTTCCTTAGTTATAACTAAACTTCCCTCAGTTTTTCTGCCTCACCAGTTTTTTTTATCCTTTCATTGATATATCCTCCCTGATGGGCTGTCTTGTTGTTGATTCCTCTCCCCCCATCCCATTTCTGTATTTTAACATGCTAGCTTAACCTCACTCTGTACAAAACCCAATCCAATCTTCATCTCAGCTTGCTTTACCTTGACAGAGGATTCTTTCCCTACAAGGCTTGTGACTGAAACTACAGCATTGCCAGCTGTGTTCTGCAGTCTCTAAACCTCTTCTTAAAACAAAAACCCACCTTACTGCTACCTGGCAGAGAAAGAAAAGAAGTAACCCAGATCAGTGTGATTATTGTTCAAGCACAAACAGCTGAGCAGCAAACACCAGGAATTTAGTTGTCCTTCCACCCAGCCACTGTTTTCACTAAAGGGTATTTCATTTGAAAGCCTTCAGAATTACCCCTGATTTACTCTAGTTCAAAATGGTAACATCTACTCTAACATACTCCTTTCCCCCAAAGGCACAGCCAAGGAACCTAAATTACAGTTCATGTTCAGGAAGAAACAAACAGTCTGGAGAAGCTATACAGTATGGGAATTCAAAGAAAGATTTGAATCGTTATGAATGTTTTACCTCCAGTATTTCTCAATCCTGACCCCATCCTGGGCAAAAGCTTAGCAAAGCCCACTATTTATACAGCCTGTTTTTAATTTAATTTAAAAAGTATTTACCATTACTAACAGCTTAAATGAACACATAAGAACATATTCAGACATCACGTGTGCCTGTGTATCTCTGAATATATAACACACATTATATACAGAGACATCTTTCATACAGAACAGCAAGGCAGTCAAAAATATCATCCAATCACATACTTCTACAGTGGCTCAAAGTGCTTTAGAGATAGCACCTCATAATGTGATAGTGATTGCTTCCTTACATTTTTCCCAGGTACACAACTAAGTTTTGCTTTCCTCCTTTAAGAAAAAAAAAAGGAGAATTGGACCATGGATAAGGCAAACACTTCATCATCACCATCACCAGACATTAGTGTCTCAGCCTTAAGGGTTCAATAAAGACTGTAGGCAATCTGTGCCTGCTTTTGGATCTGTAGAATAAAAAACAAGCTTGAAAGAGGATTTGGAAACTATTGGAAACTTAAGAATTGTGCTTCAGATCAAAATCTGACTGATACCATCTCTAATCACTACAACATATTTATTTTGTCCCTGAGCTCAGAGAGTCCTAATTTTTAGGCGATATTAATTTTGTTTTCATTATGTCATACCAAAATACATCTTACGTACAATGCTATTTACAGAAAGGACTGAAGTTAAGGTTTAGCTCCCTGGAGATTTTCCTTCAGTGCTGGGATCTACAATTACAGGCAAGACATGCCTTGTGTCTGCACCCATTTTCTTATCTGTTGTATCTGCTTTTATCTGTTTTACCCCATGTTAGCGAGTTCAGTATTGTATTTGTACAGCCAGTAGCCCATGAGTGTCCTACAGCTGGTTGGGAATCCAAATACTATCCATCAGTGGAAAAATAACTACCAAAAGTTCAGCTGTTATCATATTTCTCAAGTACTAAAAATAACAATCAAGAACTTAGTGATCATAAATAATCATAATACAATTACCTAATCTTGCAAGGGTTTGGCCAGTTGCCAGAAGTTCCACAGTCATCTGTAAAATCCACATACTGGAAGGATTGCTTCATTTACAAGACATTATTTACAACAGCCAATAATACAGAGGAATTACAGACACATTTTTGCACGTGTATCATATCAAGTTTCACAAGCATTCATAGATCGAAAAGATCTCAAGCGGTATATATTGCTTATCTTCACAATATATTGCATGAATTGGGAAACCCTGCAGTGTGTGGTTTTGCAAATGTAAATTTGTTTGTATCACATCAAACTCCACAAATTACAACATTTGTTAAAAATGGGAGTACAGTTTGGAGTGCTTTACCTCTTCACTCCTTCTATTCAGTCATTTTTTTATCCAAAAGGTACACATGTTGTGGCATAAGGAGCAAAACTGTTGACAGATGGCAATAAAACACCACAGTCCCATAATTGAGGCTTATATTCAAACATCCCTGCCAGTTTGGAATCTAATTGCCAATAAAACAATACCATGATATTTCCACATCCAATACTATCATATTTTGCTGAAGTAACACTTGAATCCACTAGTAAATTCTGTTCTCCCAGAGCAAAACATGTCTCCATTCCATTCTGACACAAGACTATAAATCCACATACAGAAGTTCAGTTTTGAATGAGAACTTACCTCTCATCCCTGAAGTGCTCTCTCAGTTACTGCCAGTGTCAGTATGAAAACGCTAGAGATTTTTTTGTATATCTGGTTGCAGCACCTATGTTTTAGCCATCTCTTATTAAAACACAAAATGGTATAATTGACACAGTAAACATTGTTTTGATAAAAGACCCAAGTGAATCAGGAGTAAAATAATGCAAGCTTTACTTTATTAGGTCTGCCTGCAGTCCACAAATTCAGATGAATTCAACAGTCAAGGCATCTAATTCTGACTTATCAGACAACAATCAACACAAAATAAAGCTGACGAAGTAGGATACTAATTCTCATCCTGTCTATGGCTGCTTTTAACTAGAGATACATGTATATGAGAGATAAAAACAGCCTTGACTATGGCTAATTGTTGCATTTATTACTACAGGCTGCATTGACTTTCTCTTGTTCAGCAGTCATCCCTAAAAATCCTTGAGGATTTCCTGGAAGCTCATGGACTGATACTGGAAGCCTTCATACAAACATCTCTTTTTTACTACCATGAGATTTTCCTAACTTTAACTTCTCTGTGTTGTGGTTTAGGGACAGCTAGAATAAGCACCACACAGTTGTTTGCTCACTCCTCCCCTTCCCCCAACCTCAGTGGGATGGGGAAAAGAATTGGAAAAAAATGAGTCCAATAAAGGTGTAAAGCATGAAGTCAGTCCAATTTTATATATTATTTGAGATTAAAACAAGAACACACACATACAGACAAACCCACATGATCAGAAAAGCAACAAAAAAATCTGCATCCCTAGATGGGCTCAAATCATATCCACAAGCCATGGTGCTACCTCACAGCCTGTAAGCCTGATTTTCAAAAGGCAGATTCACTCATCCTTCATACCCTGGGCTTGCAATCTGACCTCCGCCATAATAGAAGCTTGCCCTCAGAAGTCCGTGGGATAAGACCTCCTTGGTGCATTGGTGAGCTCTCAGATCCAAAGATGAACAGAACATGTCTGTGAGGAGCTGTACAGGCTGCTAACTGATGGGCAGAGCACACCAAGCTAGTATGCCCTTCTGAGGCTAAGGCAACCCAGGACACATAAAAGTGGTTCCTAATTATTCAGCTAAGTCCAATCCTGACAATGGTAATTAGAAAAGTGACAGAAAGAGAAATAAAAATCCAAGATGACCAAATGCCTTGTACTTGAATGATACTGAAGGTAGTGACAGATATGCCTTGAAAAACTTATATATGCACTCAGAAAACATATTGCTAGATTCAGTTATTTCCCAAAGGGAGGGTCAGAGAGAAATTACAGGGAAGACTAATGACAGTCTGAAGGAGGGAGGAAGCTTCAGAGTACCAAATAGAAGATAACAGAGCAGAAAGGCCAATTGACAGCAGCAAACATTGACACACAAAAGGGCTTAGTCAAGCCCAGAAAAACTGAATACCTGTGAGTATCTGAATTTCTTCTGCTCCCTTTTCAATGCATTGCAAAACACACATGCAAGAAGCATGCATGAAAGTCGATGAGGAAGGTGGCATTCCTAACACAAAGAGAAAAAGGAAAGAAAAAAGAATCAAGAAAGAAAAGTTTGATTTTTAAAACTAGATGACAACACTGTTCTGCCCAGTACAGTATTTCCACATCACTCCTGTATCAAAACAAACATTTAAGGTATTTTTAACATGCACCAAAATAGGATGTCATGTTCTCAGGTTTCACATAATAGTGAACAATGACCTTGCAAAGTAAGTTCTGCTGATTCACTCTTGTGCCAAAGCTGCCAACTCTTACTAACCTCATGAAGCTAACAAGGCAACAGAGCATCTCTGATAAGTGAAGTAATGTCAGAGAAGGAAGTCTAACTATGTACTCTAAGACTTGTGTGTTCTAACAATTCTAGACAAAAGTTTGATCACAAGGTAAAACACATCTAAACAATATCTAACAGGTGGGCTTTCAGTTTTGAGCAATTTACACGGATTGTCTTAGTTAAACAGACCATCTCAGGTCTTATTAGGCACTTAAACCACAGTTTTTCCTATTTATGCAAAAAAGAAACATCATCATTTTTCTGTGTCAAGATAGTATTTTTTAAAAAAATTACTTTGTATACAGGAAACTACATGGTTAATTTAGATGGCTTAATATAGTTAACTTAGAGGGGTTACAAAAAGTTCCTTGACCAGATTAACCATTCTTCAATGATTGACATTTATAAGACTCCACTCAATTGTATTTATCCAAATCGGTCATCTTTTCTCACACATTTTTGTGCTTGTTTTTCCACCACTTCAGTTAAGTGGTTCATTCTCAAGTGGGATATAGAATACAGTTCTTCTGCAGGACACAAAATTAAAAAACACCTGGAGTGCCAGGTTGAATTAGCCTCCTTAGAGCACCACTACTCACGTGGGAAAACCAGGAGCAAAGATGTATTTTAACTGTCAGATATGGATGCTTTTGCATTCATATTAAGATTTTAACCACCAGAATGGGAAAGATTATTTAATAGTCTAGAGTTTGAGATTGTGTAGAAATAACAAAAAGACATCAAATCTGTATTTATACTACTGCCTATGTGAGGAGACAGAGGTTGGGATGTGTGTTTTGTGTGGCATCTCATTTTTTCCAGTCTCTTATTCACCTGTCTGTATATCAGTTTCAATAAAGCTTCAGTTTTTCCTTGCCCAGCTGTTCAGAACTAGCTCTGAACAGGACTGTCAGTAAATACACCAAACCACATTTTCCTTTTAACCACTACTTTGTCAAGAACTGAAAGAAACAAGTGCCAGTGTCAGATAATGTCAAAGCACACAGAAGAGCAAGCTTTCATCTGCTCATTTAGCAGGGTAGCTGTACCACTAATGTGTAGTGCCATCCTATTGCCTTTACTTCCCCCAGCCCTTTTGTAGCTAAACATATTCCAATCTTGGTTTGTATTGCATTGTGTTGAACAAAACATTCTGAGGGTAACAAAAGAAATCTGACATTACACAGTGTTATAAAATCCCATTTGTATAAAAGCCGATATTTAAAGGATAAAACTATGCTCTAGTGTGCATGTAACAAAACTCTATTGATTTCAGAAAATTATTCAGCTAACAACCATACACTAAAAGGTTTGTTTGTATTATTTAAATGAAGGAGAAGCTCAGTAAGCAGCAGAGAGAGTATTAAAGACCAGCTACCCAGCTGACTGAAGCACCTGTAATGACCAATATTACAAAAGACACAAGAAGAGACCTACTGCTTGCATGCAGAAACCTTCTCAAATGCTTAATACTGTTTTCCAGTAGTCACGCATCCAATATTCTTTGTATAAATGGAAGCATTAGTGCAGGAGGGGAAGCAGAATCAGGTCACTAATGATGTATCATTTATACTTCACATTAATGGAAAAAGTTGAGAAAGAGATACATATTTGCATATAGAATCAGGTAAGGCCTTTTGGAGTATTTCTGTGACAGGAATACTAGGTGAGACATCTTAGTCCTTTGGCCAGTACAATTTTCTTCATAAACCTCCATATGCAAGGTGAATTGAGCTTACCAAGCTTGCAAAGGGAATATGGGAAGATCACAGTTTCAAAGTAAACAGCAAGCAACTTATTTAATATATGACTCAATGTGAGTGAATGTCCCTCAATTAAACTCATCAACCAAGATACAGGCTACAAAAAGACCAAGTGATTCAAAGTAAGCTTTAACGGAGTACTCAGTAAAAGGAGTCAGAAGGTACCTGTTTTCTATAGATTTATCTTTACATTTTATATTTTGTAATTTCCTAAGCAAGGGAACTGCTCAGATTTTAACAGCACACCACAAAAGCTGAATGGTGGCAAGATAGGAGCACCATATTTCACACTATTTCTGTAGGCAGTACTTCAGCTCAACCAGAAAGAAAACATCACAACTCATACAAATGAGCTGCAAAACTTTGTCCTTATCTCTGTATAGGTACTGACCTATAATTAAAACCCAATCACCACGGAAAGGGCTTTGAGCAATTGTTTCAGTAAAGCACTCGACTAAAGGGGGCCGTTAAAGATTCTCCTTCCTGTATAGCCTTTGATGGTGCGGTTAATGCATTGATTGCATCAAGTTCCATGCAACTTCTTACTGTGAGCATACCTGCAACAATTCAAATATGTTTATAGCTCTTAGCTTCTGCCAGGAAATTTAGTTAACTCCTTGCATGTAGACCACCCATAGCTTGGAGAAAAAAAAAAAAAAGAAAAGAAAACCACACACAAGCATCAATTTGCTGCTTGATTTATGTACAGATCTATGTAAAATAAAAGCCTCATAATCCAAACATGAATTTTGTCTTCTTCAAATTTGTGCTTTCCTCACTATTCTCCATACTAAAAGAACCCAAAATACTCCATTAAAACCTAGCAAGTTACTCTGATGATAGTTCATTAATAGTCTAGTCCTAAATACCTTCAGTCCCATCCCTCGCTCCCCACCCCTGACTTACCAACACAAAAGTTTTATAAGCAAGATCTTTAGTGGACTACACTAAATAATGTCTCTGTTAGTACAAAGCTGACCCAGTTAAGCAAAGACATCACTTTAACTATATACAGCTATAGGAGACCTAAATCATGTCTGCTCCTGATGTCAGCTGGTTAACCTTTGTCATCTTCCCTCAAGGGTTAAGGCATTTTATCTTGGTAATAAAACTTATCTTCTGCCTCACAATTTCATTTATTTCCAGTCCGAAGCAATTTTTTTTAAATTAATAAAATGCCATTAATTTTTTTAGTGTTCTCATAATAAAAACAGAAAAATAGGTACTCTGCTTGAGTACTTAATCTTCATTTTAAGTTTCCATGGCTTAGCTAAGGTGATGCAAAGGTAAAACCACTGAACGTGGAAAATGAGAAAAATAGAACTCCATAAGAGATCTGAAAGAAAAGTAAGGGTATGTGAAGCAGATATTGTTTCAATCAATATTTATGCAGCTTAGTAGACACTGAAATGTGATATGAACAGTGCCCCATTCGGCATATACTGTGCAGCTAAACATCACATCTCTTTCCACTCTAAATTCTTTCACAATATTATTTCAAAAGTTTATATCACTCTAAATACAAGATAGTCTCTACCTTTTGTGGTGACCTTAATGACAAGGAAAAATGTTTCAAGACCTCCAAAAATTAGTAGAACTCATTTTGTTAATATCAAGAACAAAATTCTTGCCCTTTATTTCAGAAATCATTGTATATCCATCATTTACAGTTGCAAAAGTATTTTCTATTGTGACTTGTCTAAAGATTAGACAGTCTTTGGTTAAAGCTATAAACTTATTGCATATCAGCTGATTTCCTCCCCCCACACACCTCATCTGGGATTTTTTTTTTTTAAATAGATCTGTCTGCATTTCTGCCATTTTGACATAAAGCAGCCTAAATGAAACATTTTTGATTAAACTTGTGGCTTCTCTGTGAAAGGATGTTCTTTTTCTTGGCAGCATTCTCACTTGAATATTCAAATCTAGTGAACAAAGTGAAAGACTATATTGAACAGGGACATCATTGCACAGTTCCAATTTCATCCAAATACATTCAGAGCAGAAAATCCCTGGAAGCAAAGCATGCATCCAACTGTGAAAGTGTATACTAAGGTTAAGTCCTAGACACTAGCTTATGTGTGACCAATGACCTCAAATAAGAAAGACATACCAATAAAGTCTGCACTGTTTTCCTGTTTACTGAAAGGAAGTTTTGAGTAACCTATCAAGTCCTCTTGCATATTTTTTGTCTTACGCAAGACATTCTCAGTGGATATCTAATAACCAGTAGCCTGAAAACACAGATTTCAAGTGAATGAAATTCCAATCCTGTTTCTCCTTGAGAGGTCAATGGCAAAATTTCTACTGACTTCAGTGAAGAAGAAGTAGGTCCCACCTCTTCTGAGCTTACTTGCAACAGAGTTCACCATGGCCCTGCTGTTTACTGCAAGAAGCATCAATAAATCTGTACGCAACTGAATGTGTGGTTTATGGTGAACTTTATTTTGTGGTTCGGCTTCCATTGTAACAATGCAGTTTGGATATCACAAGAAGTGTCTAGACACTGGTACAACCATTTCACAGTATGCGGGAAGAATTAAAATTATTTAATTGTCAAGCAGGTTCATTCTTCGTTAACAAATGCCTTCTTGTTACAGGAATGGCTGTAACAAACAGCCAGGTCACCATCAGTGGGTGTCACTGAAGACTGTGGCAGCAAGAAATGAATGCAAATGAAGAGATATGAGCAAAAATTAAGAGAATAAGGTAGTCCTGAAGCCACCACATGAGCTCCTACAGAACTGTCTTCATATTAATTGTCATTCAATTCCCCATAGCATTCTAAAACCTAGATGATCAGATAATAAGAGGTTGAGTGGTATGCATAACATCAAGCTGATTAAATTTGTTTACTGATAATTCTTGCAGGTTCCCATGAATATCGTGTAATTTTCAAAGTTTATTTCAAACAGATTTTATGTAATGTATTATTGACAACATCCTCATGGACCATTTCTACAATGTCATTCAGGATAATTATTTCACAACAGATTTTCAGAGTCCCTGATTCCTGTTGGGATTTGCTTTTGCATAAATTACAGAGCAGAATATTCAATCAGTGTCCCCATTAGAACCCTATGGCTTATTTTTAGGAATAAGGAATGAGAGAATGGAGAGATTTCCTTTCCTCCCCCTTGCCCCTCCTGAATATTTGTACAATCACATCATGAATATTTTCACCAGTAATACTTCCTAAAGCACAGCAAAGCCAATTGCTGTCCTAGAGCATCTTTGCCTTTTTTAGAAATAAACACTGGCATTAATCTTTTGACTCCATTAAATTAAATATTAATGTTAATGAATCACACAATGTGGAGTTAAAAACAATTAACATTTAAACCACATTCTCCTTCAGGTTGTTCCAAAAAATGAGTTAGGCCCTCTTTAATAATGCCAAATAAATAATAAATCCAAAAATTATTACTACAGTAATTTTTTATATATTTTTATTGTATACGCACAGAGATAAAGACTGGACAATTGCTTCTCTCCCAAAGATGACAAATCCTTATGCTTTAAAGTATTAATATGTATTTCCTTATGTAACAGCCTCTATAGCCTGAGCATCAGGACAGGGTGCTGTGCTTACTGTTTCAAAAGGGAATTAAACAGGCAGACAAATATGGTTCTGTGATTTGGTAATATATCAAGAATTAAAAAAACATATGAATTCACTTTTCTAACAGATTGAAAGCTGCCCACTGATGTCTGCTGACAACTGAGGGTTTAAAAAAAGTTAAAGCAAAAACTAAACCTTTCTGACTGATGGGAATCTGTGTTTCCCTGAATAAAGGCCAAACGAAGCATTCGCTGTAATCCATACATGAGCATACAGTCATTTTGTCAGAGCAAGATACTGTCTCAGTCCACCAGAGCATACGGAGTAGTGAGGGAAAGAAGCGATGTAGCCATTGCCTGGTCTGAACCAGCATCACCATTCTTACATTTTAAGCTTCTGTCAGAGCAGCAAAGCATGTTGCTACCGCAGGGCAGGAGGCCCAAGTACAGCATGAACCTAAAAATAAAGAAACAGCTTGAAGAGCAGATGGGGTTGTGATTCTGTCCAGGAAAGATCTAGCAAAGAAATCATGACTAGCACTGGAAGGCACAACAGGCAGAACAGAAAAGACCATATCTCACTTTTCAAGCTCAAATGGCACCCAATTTCACCAACAACTGTGATGCACAAGAACAGCAGTTTTGTCAGGTAGGGCTTAAACTTTCAGTGTTTAAGAAGTTAACAAAAGCTGGTTGCCAGATTTTCTTTGCAACCTTTTATCAACTGAGAGCTCAGCTGCAAAGGCTAAGTGGCACAGTACTCCTGTGTTGCACGTGACTCCTTGAGAGCCCCATGTAGCAACAAACAAGATAAAGTTTTGTACATTATCCAGACATATTGCTATTTGTGTGGAGTATGTCAAGAGCACAAGGTTCATCGCAGTGTGAAACTCCACAACCTTCATACCTTTCCCCACCAGCATAGCTCATGCATATTCATAATACCAGCACTGGGGAGTGAAGACTAAGATCTGATCAAGTGCAGTGATGTTAGTCTGTATACGTAAATAGTCACCCAAATATAGAAGCCAATGACTGATAGTGTTTAATGCTGCTGAAAACCACCATCTTAAACTGTCCATGGTAGTGGTCTCTCCACAGTGCACACACATTCCTCTTACCTGACATATAACTTCTCCTGACCCAACTGGATCACAGAGTTGGCATAGCTAAGGCTTGCCACAGCAGGCAACCTGCTGCACCAAGGAAAATGCTGTGCCAGCAGCCCACTGGCAGTTTAGAGTTGCTGGTGGCCATCAGAGTCATCAGTTTTTGGCCTTCACAAGCAGCCTGGAAAAGGATCTACATCTGTGCCTGGTTTTCCACAGAAAAATGCTTTCATAGAATCATAGAATGGCCTGGGTTGAAAAGGACCATAGTGATCACCTAGTTTCAAAAACCCTGCCATGTGCAGGGCTGCCAACCATAAACCAGGCTGCTCAGAGCCACATCCAGCCTGGCCTTGAATGCCTCCAGGGATGGGGCATCCACGACCTCCCTGGGCAACCTGTTCCAGTGTGCCACCACCCTTTGGGTGAAAAACTTTCTCCACTTTGCCATTGTGCCCCTCCAGCATCTTCTCATTAAAAATGTCAAAAACAAATAAATTCTTCCTTCCTCCCTCAGAAATACACACATCAGATTAAATGCACTTACAAACTGCCACAATTACAAGACATCTGGGCCCAAGACTATTATGTGTAGTTGTGAATTCTGCACGTACCCAGGTGCTAGACCCTTGTACCATCTTCCTTAAAAGACAGATACAAGCTGACAGTGGCTATATACCCGAGTCCTCACTGAGGACAAAGTATCCTACCATTCTAAGGTAACTACATCATTTGTACTTTTACTTTACATGCAGTACAGGAATTTTTAAGAAGTCAGTGTATCCTGCCACCATCTAACACAAGACAACAATTTTTTTTTCTTAGGCCTTATATAGCGCCTTGTGGTAGAAGTTATACTACATTCGTTGGTGTGTGCAAGATTTTTGTGTCGTGGGTTTTTTTTTTAAAGCAGAACTTTTAAAGTAGTCCCACAGCAACATATTAATTTATTCACTGTATGCAGACTCAAACAAAGCAGCAAATCCAAGCAACTTGTTCACATTAAATATACAATTCAACTGTCCTTCATCAAAAAGAAAAGCTTCAGGAGCTCATTCTTTTCTGATGCTTCTCTTTTTCATAAACCAGCTTTAGGTTTTTTAATCATAGCAGTCACCTAGACAACTAGGAAAAGTGTAAAGGCAGATAGATGTTTCCATGATACAAGAAAATAGGACCTGGGGAATATCACCAAAAGCAGCAGCTATGGGTCCACCTAGCACAGCAGTTCATGATCCAGCCTGTAAAATAAGCCCACCTTTAAACCTCCCGGTAGGTATAAACAGAAGCAGCTCTAGCTTGAGAAAGAAATGCTGAAAACAAACCTGGCCTCCCCACTCCCCTTTGCTACTGGTTTGGTACCAAAGCATGTTCTTTGGTGCAGTCTGTTTGGAAAAGATCAAGATCACTGTGCTTGACTACTTTGAAATTATTAGAAAAACCTCATGAAAAGCCTTTAAAAAGATAATCGTATCATGATAAAAAGCCTTTAAAAAGACACTTTTATCAAGACAATGATGTGATTACTGCCCGGAAAATTCCAACATAAAGCACTTTCCCATGTACAAACACTTAAATTACTTGGGTAGATGTGAAACACTGGAAGCCACCTTATCACAATGTAAAGGGCTGTATGATCCTCTTAATTTACATCGCACACAGAATGGGAGAAGAGCCAAAATCCAGGAGAACAGAGCCACGCAATGTCTGACAGCGCTGCGAGGGGTTCCCCCCCCCACCTCACAGCAACTCTGCAGGAGCTGAGCAAGGCAGAACCTGGGGACAGCAGAGGAGCCCAAACAGCTGGCTAATGCAGCCTCTTCTCCCTCCCAGGACAACAGAGCACTTGGCAGCAAAAACATCACGATCACCATGATAATAATTTACTGCTGGAGCTTCAGGCACTAGTATATGCCTCCTCTGCTACGCAAACACCAGGCTGCAGCTGGGAGGCTGCAGGCACAACCCAGCTGGGAGGAGGCCTGGGGCAAGGTGGAGGAGCACCACATTACCTACCATCTCTCATAAAAAACCACCATATATGAAATGTGTAAATTATGCTATTCCTTCCACAACCCAGCTGGGTCTTCTCAACCTGGGAAAACAGCATCCACAGACCAACAGCTATAGCCAAGCCCCCACCTCTCAGAGTTTTCCGTGTGTAGAGCGAGCATGCAGTTCATACTACAGGCAGGAGTTGCATCACTTCCCTCGGCACATGGTCACACAAACACCCAGAGACTGACACCTGTGCCAAATGCCTCCTTACACAAATTCAAGCACAGACTTAGTGTCAGTGAACAAATGGGAACTACGACCTTAAAAGAAAAAAGAAAGAAAAATATTGCCTGACAAGATGGTTCTTTAACATGCAAGAGACCACACGAGGGTCAGCTAACATGATGAAGCTCACAAGGAACAAAGGTCAAGAACAAAATAAATGGGAAGCAAACATCAGTGGACAAAAAGCAGTGATCAGTCTTCATCACTTCTTTCCAAAGAGATGAGGCTTGGTAAATCAGCATCTTTTGTCAACCAGGGCTGGCTGGCCTGCATGTTTCATACATATAATTAACAAGGATCAAAAGCTCCTTATTCCATGTGTTCCCCACCCTGGTGACTAGGGCAATGTCTGCCAAGAGCAATGCCAGCCAGCTCATACTGCATTTTAATCAGCAGATAATAGTTTTTGGTTTTTAGCTGTAACTTATAACAGACAGAGAGAAGGATCAAACCAGAGACCTGCAGAAGACAGGGAGATACTGCAGAAGATCAGCAAGATCCATCAACTCTATACTTTCTCCATAAAATAGCAGGGCACATTGTGGGATGTGAATTGGTACAATAGCAGAGATAGTGAAACATCGGTAGGATTGGGGTGGAAGAGAAATAGCGCTGCTTCACAGTGGTTTCATGAATCTAAGTTTTAAGTGTAGTGGTTTGACCCAGCTAGCAGTAGCAAATACCACACAGCTGCTTGCTTACCTAGGACAATAAGAATACTTAATTCCAATATATTATGGGAAGTTAAACAGTTTTACATGAATGTATACAGGTCACTTTAGGACCAAAAAAGACCAAATAACGCAACGTGTAATTTTGCCTTTATATTTCAAAAAGGATCACAGCACAATGCTAAAAAACAAACAAACTCAAAAAATCCACACACAACACAGTAATCCTGCAATTCTAACTGATCTGCTTAAAACACCCCATCTGTCTGCAATCTTATCACTCTTCTTGGTATAGATCCAGATTTGAAATACATCAGAAACTGCTTTATCTTCCCAGATGAGTATATGCACCATTCCAGATGTTCTTGGTATCAGACAGGAGCATAGCTTATGTGTCATGCGTTTCACAGTCAACAGCATTAACTCCTTATGATATAGCAGTTTGCACCACTAAGTATTTAGGCAAATAGGGTCAAGACTTCAGTTTTTGTGTCACATAATCAGATGAACTCTCTGAAGTGATGATAGAAAGCCCAGTTAAGCCAGAGGAGTTCTTTCCCTTCAGTCAAAAGCTTACTATTGCTTTATCCATCCTCATTACAGCCACAAAACCAAAGTCACACTGGGTCCAGGCTTACATCCCCAGGCACAGTCCAGGCACTGCCATGGCCCCTCAGCACAGACAGGGCACAGCCTGATCCACCACCCCAGCTAGTAAAGAGGGCAGCCCCAGTCCCAGGCACCTTCCAGGGGACAGGGACAGACTCAGGCCAGCAAGGTACAGACTAGACACAGCTGCAGCTGTGACTGCCCCATTCAGCCCCCTTAAAGGGCTTTTAAGGCCAGTCAAGGCTTTTGAAATGGCACTCCCTTACCAGAGAGCTGGCCTTGCTGCACTCAAGGGACAGCCTCTCAAGTCTAAACCCAAAGAAAATCAAGTTACTTCCCCAGTGGAGAATCTTGTTCAGGCCCAATGTTAAAAGTGGCAGTTTATTTTCTAGTTCTGTTTGCTTAGAGTAAAATCTTGGGAAATCCTTAGCAAGGGAATATTTCAGTTTAGGTCATGGAGAAAAAAAAAAGTATGATTCATTCAAATACAAAGTGGCCATAGTAATTGCAATAATAAATTATGTTGTAAAGTCTACAATATTCACAGTTACACTTGGATATTTGCAATTTCAATACATTTTTATTTTAAACAGGTGAGGATTCTTTTTGAATACTCAGTATAAAAAAAATGATAAAAGTGACTGAGTTTGACTACCAAAAAAATAAGGACAAAGAAATTATTGAGAATTGTGAGAAAAAGTGACAAGCATTAGTATTTATGATGAGGACCTTTAAGGAAGACAACTCTTACCAGACTCCCCCTAGAAAATAATGCCATGGAACAAAACTACACTAATCAATTCTCTGTCTCTTGAATGACACTGTTTGAATAGAGGCAGACATCTAAAAAAACAGAACAAAAAGAAAACCACTGTTTTCCTCCACATTCACATATCCATTAGAGTGTTTTCAAATGCATTTTATGAATCTCTACCAACTTCTGTTATTCTCTGTAGGGATATAGTAGCAATATCTCGTAGAAGATCATTAGAAAACAGTGCACACAAAAAATAGAATGCATGCAAGCTTCAATAATTGAAGAGAGAGAAGGCAGAAAAAAGAATTAGTGTTAGCAATTTAGAAGTAACATGGTATGAAACAAGATAGCAGTCCCTCATTAACTTGTTTAAAATGTACCACAGCTTTTGCTTTGTTTTCTTCAGAGTACATACCTGTATATTGGAAAAAAGTACCATTTAAAGCCAGATAATACACATCTGAATTTTATCAAGACAGAAGTTACGCTTACTGTCACATATATGAAACCTGAAAGGCAATTACTACTCCTAACAGCAGTCTTTGGCATACCTTTTCAAGCTGGTGGGTTTTTTTTTCTTTTTCTTCCCAAAAGCACCTGTGTTATTTATGACCCTATTTCTATAATTTTTTAAAGTTTCTAGTGTTGGACAGCCTTAATAAGGGTCTTCTACCTTAATTGAATACATGAGTGCACACTGGCATGATTTCCAGTTAAAAAAAACCCTTTAAATCCTACACCTTTATTCTGTTCCTGTGTTATCTCTTACAAAGGGGCCAGAACCAGCCAGTCCTTCCCCCCTGCCTTGCAATGCACAGGTAACATGACTTCTTCACACTCCACCAAGCATAACATGCAGCTGACAATCAGTGACTGGTAAGCCCAGCAGCTGTACCATGATTTCTGCCCACTTTTCACTGCCACATAGCAGCCTTGAAGGTCATAACTGGCTTTGGGATTAATTGTCCGAGGGACAGACAGGGGCTGGGAAGAAAGGTCTGGAAGGAGGCACCACCTAGGAGGCAGGGCAGGGCTCACTGAGGAAGAGAGCTTATGTTCTGCTCCCAGCTGGCATGGAATTACCTGCAGAAAGCCATTTTACCTTTTTTTTTTTTTTTCCACCCATATTTCTGCTCCACATCAATTGAAAACATAAGAATTAGAACCAGGAGCCTGGACAGGGATAATTCACATGTCATACAGATAAAGGCAATTCAGCAAGACTTTCAATATCACCCCTGTCAGAGGGAACATGATAGATAAATCCAATAATGTGAGGTAACAGCAGGGATGGCTGGCTTTCCAACCACAGACAGCAACAGCAGAGAAAAACCACGGCTGAATATTAGGCTTAGCCTCTTTCAGGAGAGAAATTCTTACTGCAACTCTTCATCCTGAGAGCTCAGTTCTCCCAAGTAGAGTTTCTACAGCATATTTATTTATTCATTTGCTTGTCCTGACTGGGTTTTTTCAGAGAAAACCCTGAAAATAATTTATCTTTCCAGGCTCCCTTGACACCTGGTTTTTTTACAGCTTTATTTACTTTTTTTTTAACGCATGTGAATTCTAGTGGGTTTACCATAGCAAGTGCACATTATTAACTTAGGAGGAAGACAGAAGTTGATGAAAGGAAGCACATCCTGAAATAGAGAGGAAAGTATCTAAATTAAAACATTGGATCAGGCACCAGCCTTTCACAGGCCACAATCTCTTTCTGTCCCTGCTCCCTATCAGCAAGATCACAGCTAAATAAACAATTAGAAACACATTAACACAAGTCAGATTTACTAGCTTGATCAAGTAGGTTTTCCAAGTGTAAAAAGGTCCTAACTCCCAAGGCTTAAAGACGAGACTCCTTCTGCCAAACGTATTAACTAATTCATGATCACTGCCTCCCTTTCCAATCCCTTCTCAACTGCTTCTTTAAATGGAGAGGTTTGGGGGAGGTAGAGTGAAGGTTATACTTTCTGATATTCAGAGTAAGGCTTGCGGGTTTTTTTCATTTTTTATTAATTTTATTTATTCCACTTTTTCTCTCCTATCTCAAACTCTGAGCGAGGAATGAAAAGCAAGATGGATCCTGCTAGATAAACATGGCTGGATTTCATATTGCTGATTCATTTATTTTTTCCAGGGTTAATACCAAGGCTGCAGTGGTACTGCCGGCTGTAATCATTCAAGCTCAGCAGCCCAGTGGGACTAATTACTGCATTTACAGTAAAACATGCAAGGAAATGTATCTCCCTATCTCCATATAGCCCAGTTTACTGAAGGATAACCTACTACATTACACAGATTAATACTCCAGTGAGTAAATTAATCCTCAGAATTTCACTCACTACTTGTGGCTTATAAATTTTAATTGGCTCTAAACTGCCACATGAATTTATGTGAATGTATATTGATGAAGGGATCAGAAATTCCTCTATCAACACGCAGAGCTCAGAGATAAGATAACAGGATATATTGGGAATAATTTATAAACTTATATAAATGTTTGCAAAGCAGGATTCAAACTTGTTTAAGAAGTGTATCATCATAGCTTACATATAACTCCACTGAGGAGGAATGCAGCAACATTATAAGAGAATGAAAGACAGTTTCAGAAAGTGAAATATTCACATTTTGCAAAAAGCCAGATGCAAAGCTGAAGGGTAAGCAGTGCTTGTGCTATTTTAGATTGCACCGTTACTGATCACAGTCAATCGATACCACTAGTACAGCAATCAGAACAGCTTTCTGATATGCTGACACCCTGGTATACCATACAAGTGGCTATTTCCACAACAATGAAATATGGCACCAGACTTTGAAAGTTATTAGAAGTGCTTAATGATATAGACTAGCATCTTCAGGAAATCATACACCTTCAGAAAATTTTCTCATCAGGACAAAACTTTCCCTCTGATACATAGTTGTTTACAAAGATTCAGTTCACTGCTTGAACCTTCCAGCAGTGAATCAGCATAGAATTGTTTCCCCAAAATGCTATAAGGGCAGTCTAAAATGCCTAAAAAAAACCCAAACCACAACAGTCACCATAATATTGTTTGTTAATCCTAAAACACAGCAATGATTATTAGAATGGCTGTAAAAGTAAGTGTTCTACTACTGCCCGTGACAGCAGGGGCATCTGCTACATAGTACCCATCTTTGTAAAATAAGCAACAGTTTGCAAGGTAGAAAACCTGAGAACTGACTTCCTCTGAAACAGTTAATGTCAAGACTTCTCAAACCAAGTAATATGAAAGGCCAAGTATACCTCCTTTCTCCTACCCAAATGTAAAGATCTTCCTGAAAGCCAGGAAGCAAAATTGCTACCCAAGGACCATCTCCCATCCTTGCACTGCAGTTATGCATTTTTCAGTTAACACATGTGGCACCCAAAAGTAATTCTGACATATAAATATAAATAATATATGAAATAGTGAGAGGCCCCTTTTTTCATATTTATCTCCACATCTACCTAAGGCTTCCACAAACATTTCTAAGATTCTTCACAAATTGCTTTAGCTTCCAGTTGTTGTTTGGGATGCCCCACTCAGCATGATTAGCCGTGATGCTCCTGCACAGCAGAAAAAGGCCCTTAGGCTAAATTAGCCAATTGTGCCCTTTTCATTTTAAGGGTGTATCACCGAGTTGCACATACATGTATTTCAAGAGAAAAATACCTGGTGCATCCCATGCTCCGATTGCCTTTCAGTCCATACTTTCAAGCTCTGTGAACAGACTCCTGTACTCATTTTAGCTCCTAAGCATAACTTTAGCCCCTATGACGATGTTACATTAAAGAGATGATCCAAAAGTTTTGGAAGTCTTTCATATCTGTTATTGTCTTAGTAAACTAGGACAAGAAGGCAGCATAGTTGAGGCAAACTTGAAATCAAAAGTTGTTATCTTGTAGCAAACCTTGGGAATCCCCTGGAATTCATTACATTCCTTGGACCAGAGGTACACAACTGAATAGGGGATACCACCAGTAACTTTACAGTCACATATGTAGCCCTATATACCTTCATTTTTTATGCCCTACACTTCTGCTTGTGTCAGCAAGTTAAAGCACAACTTGTAAAAAAAAGCCACATAACCTCCAAGTCATGGGATACGCCACACAAAATAAACAGAGACTGAGCAAACAAGAAGATATTTTGTTTGCATACTCCACTTGTAGTTTCTAGACTAACTGGAAAAAACGATTGAACTAGAGAACACCTTCTTATAAAGCCACCTTTTGGGTCAAAACCTAAAAGGCTAATAAGTGAAAGCAATTACAAAGATACTCTATTTCTTAATATTTCTTTCTAATGTATTTTCTTTATCCATTTAACAGCATGCCCTTTTTATTAGCCTATATTCTCTTTTGTTTGCTTTTGACACAGCAAAGGACAACTTCAAGTTTAGAAGCAAGACAAACTACTGCTTATTTTTTTTACTTAAAGACAGACACTTTCACTCACACATTCAACTTTTTGCTTTTTCTTTTAAGCACTTCAAACTGCTAAATAGAAGTAGTGAAGCTCCAACAGTCTTAGACAAAGATCCCAGAGTTTTCCTACCTTCATCGAGTTCAAGACTTCTTAAAGCTGCTTTCTTTGAATTTCAAGTTAAGCTGAAGATCCCCAGAGCATTCTCACACATGTCAGTTAAGCATTCACTCTTCCACCTTCTTATTGAGAAGAAATGAACCTTTGAATGTTGAGCTATCTGCTCCTCAACCTCCTTTCTCCGGGCTTTCAGATTCTGAGCAGCCATTGGGGTAGGAAACCCAGACCCCCCAACTGGCAGCAGAAAAAGCCCACCACCTCCCCTGGCTCTGATAAAAAGCAGCTGTGTTAAACCATTGATCTGCTAACCCTGCTGCACAAAAAATGAGCATCAGCTGGGCCTGTGACAGAATCATACCTGCATGTATACAACCTTCATGTTAAGGCTAATGTTGGTCTACCTGTAAGGCTGTTCAACCTGATAGGAGTCTTTTGATAAACTACTTATCTTTTTATCATAGAATAAACAGGGAGGGAAAAGAAAGGTGTGATTTAATTTGTTGTTCTACTTTTTAAGAAACAGTCTAAGCTACTTCAGTTATATACAACATTGTTTGTTCTAGTTGTTTCCATTCATGGTGTAGCTGTATGTTTCAATATAAGCTCTTCTGGGTAATAGCTCAGCACTTTCAAGTAGCTTAATAAGTAATACAACTAACATCTGTTATGCATTTGTTCTTTTATTCCCTTTGAAGAGAGAAGACCATATAATAGAGCATTTTATGATTCTTGGTCTATATTCAACTTCTTTGTTCTCCATTTCTGTTGTTGCATGCTACATGTCAGCTGGAAATCAAAAGATGGCCCTTCATTTTAGTTTCTCTCAGTTGCTATTCATTCCATGCAGATTGCCGTAGATAGGAAGGGTTCGGAGTTCTCTGGTTGGGAGTTTAGTACTGCACCTTTTCTAGGATGCTTCATTGTTTTGACAATCATTAAGAAAACAGATAAAGAAATCAGCCGATTCTATCTCTTCCTAAAAGCCCTGGACCAAAATATCAAAGAAATAGACCACAAAGCTCTTCAGAACAGCCTTAGCTAGACACATTGCATAGTTAGATCTAGCACATGACATCTAGGCCAATAAACTAATTAGACAGTAAATATTAGAAGACCTACTCATTCATTAGACTAATTGAGCTAATGCTGTCCAGACATTAAAATAGGAGGAATGAAAGCTATATGCAAACAAAACAGCTATAATGACTTTCTGATAAGTACTTTCAGGCTGACTGAAGCTAGAGGGTATTACTCAAGGGTAACAGAAAGATTTCCTTTGCACAGCAGCAATAATCTATATATCCACAGAGAGTTTAAATACATGATTAAAATCTGCAGCATACTATGTTCACTGCAGATGTAGAGGTTATGCTGCAGCTACGTTTCTATTAGAAACCAGCATCTCTGAATTCACTTCTGGTCTTCAGGAAGATATTTTGTATTAAATTTTTTGAGAAATGGACAAAAGGTGTCTGAACTAAAGGATTGGCAAGAATGGGAGAACGAAGCAAGCACAGAATTTAGAGTCCAATTTATTTACTACTTTCTCAACAAAATATAATCCAAAGAAAAGAGAGAAAATTGAGCTTCTAGGTCTTATATACCTAGAAGATAATGTAATCCTGTTCTTTAAAGCTGAGATTTTAGGTATCAATCCAGCTTATTAGCTCTGGACTAAAATTGTTTGTTCAAGACCAAATCTTTCTAATTTAGAATTCTTTTCGTCTCTGAAAAATAAAGCACTAAAGCTTCATTCACCCTGTCACAAAGTCCCACTGCTGATGGCAGGTCTCTGCTGTAGCTGTAAACAAGCAGTTACTGAGTACAGTCTTCTATACTGATTCTGTCTTGTAATTTGTAGTAGTTCAGCAGAGCACAGAAGAGAACAGAAGGGGAATGCCCACATTATGTCCCTTTTTTCTGATACATCAATGGGAGCTTGTCTGACCCATTTGCCACTCAAGCAGCAAGAACAAGGGCGTGCACTTTGTACATGTCTCTACATGTATGTGCATATTACCACAGAATGAGAACACAACTCAGAGCAAGGCGTCAGAGAAAGCAAGATCCACAAACTTTTTTTCCCACATGGCATTTCCCACATGTTGGATAAAGCAAGGTGGAAGATGGCTGTAGTTACCTCAACTGGGTGCACGTACTTCTCACATGCAGGTGTGTGAGAAGTAAACACCTTCCCGCTTAGTCGCTTCCACAGATTCCTGCTAGTGACATTCCTTTTCTTGCTGGTAATCTGGTCATGTATGTGTAGATTGTGTGGCTGACATATTAAAATTTTGTTCAGCTCTCCCAAATTAACTTTAAGAACCCACATTCTGCCTGGAATAACTCAAATATATCTCAAATATAACTCCATATATCACAGTGCTTCTTCCTTTGGATAGTTAGAGAAAACAGTACTTACATCAATGTCTTCAAACATCTCAATGACTGCTAACAAGTTTGGGCTGAAAGGAAACAATTTTGAGAACTATTTTCAAGGGGACAGTCCTAAAGCTATGGTTTTCTTGTGGTGCTGGCTGCTTGTACTCCTCCACCCTTATGAGCTACGAGACATGCCCAAGTGATAGAAATCCCATCACCTACCCTTATCTATGAGATATCCTCTAATTTGATATGAAAGTGTAAAAATGTTTTGAGAAATGGATCTCGGCAGAATTTACTGCAGATGCCCTTCAAGCCTCTTCTAGTGGAATCATTTATCAAATATGAGAGAACATGTCAGAGTGTGGATTTCTGAACCTTGTCCTAAATTGCTTTTTATATATGGATTAATGAATGAAGTAATAAATCAAGAAAGACTGCTGTGCTTCGATTACTCTCGGTTCCTCACATACAACTTATTTTAATTTCCTACCTGCAAGGCAATGGGAGGAAGAAAGGGGGAGGGATACCACAGAAAAAGACAGGACTGCAGACAATCAGCTTTCTTCTTTGAAGTGATTCTACATAGTACTGCTTACCCTTTTTTGATTATATTTGCACCATGTTGCCTAAAAGCTGGGTGGAAAACAGAATTCTTTCCTCCCTAAAAACACCCACTTGAGCTCCAGGAAAGGGTTTATTCATACATTGTGTAATTACTGGCGATCATACAGAAAAAATATATAGCATATTGTTTTTTTGCCTACAGTAAAGTGTGGATGTACATTCCACAAACTCAGGCACTATTGTATCTCTTATTCCCCTAAAGCAGTCAACTACAGCCTTACTACTAATGTCAGTAGTTAAATATAGTCCTAAAAGTCTCAATTGTAACAGAAAACAGCATTGATTTAACGGTCTAATTAAGCTAATGTAACTTGTTAGAAGATGAACTGAATCTGCATGAAGGGGTTGTCCCTCTTAACTAATTCACCATTTTTAATGATGTGAATTTGCCATATATACAAATGCAAAATGTCACCAAAATGCATCAGCTTTCATGGTCTACGCTCAGATAGCTCCTGGCAGCTACTACACAAGCAGAGTTCAAAAGTCTTTTCTAAGACTTTAATAAAGCAAATCTTCTTTCTGTAACTTGTGGAATCTGTCTAGATTTGTTTTTTTTAGGCATTATAATGTCTTTGGGAAGGAATGTAAATGATACAGAGACATTTCTGGCTCCCAACAGTGGGGTGGCTATATGACTCATAATCACAAGTGCTCTGACAATGTTTGCTATTCTGTTCCTGGAAAATCCCCCTTGCCCATCCTAAAGCTTTTATTTTCTTCTTGTCCCTTATTTGCATTCTCTCTTTCATACAAACAACACAAGTTCAGCACTTCGATGGGTTGTCATCAATATAATTCTTACAATTCTGTACAATTGTTCTCCATGGCCTCTTTCATCTTTCTTATATAGCATTAAGGAGGATGCAAAAAATATTTCAAGGTTTTAACATGCAGACTACTGCAGAAAGGGGGGGATAATGCATTTTAGCGTCCATGACAAACCTGGAAGAAGCTGGATAGACAGCCAGGAAGAGATTACATAAGGCACAGAATGGGTTTTAAATTCATGCTGAAACAAGCCATGTTAGCACTGGTGTCACAAATTCATAGCGTGTTTGCATACCACAGCAAGTGTCTGTTTTCTCCTTGGGGACAGTTTGTGTTTGTTATAGCTGACAAGAAGAAAGGTGAGGAAGAAAGAGCTAGTGTGTTTTAAAGCATGATAGGGATAGGCTTTTATATTTTCCTGGTGTTTGGAGAACAGTTTCCTCTCTGCAGTTTAAACAGATTGTAACTGATGAAGGGTGGGAGTCCTTCAAAAGAAGGGATCCAGGGAAACAAAATGGGAATTGTGGTCTGAACTCTGAATTATGAACTGGCCAGGATACTGTCTGATAGAGGGCTCTAGGAACTTGAAGTCAGACACTGGTGACCTGGGAAGCCATTTGCTGGTGATTTCAAGCCACCTACAGTGTAGTCATCCTATAGACATAACACAAAATTGCTCAGACTATATTCACCATACAGCTAAAACGAGAAGCTTACACACACGCAAACACACGCACGCACACACGCACACTTTCTCTCTCTTTCACTCACTCACAGTGCGGTTTGACTCCAAAAATATCCCAAAACATCGGGGTTTTTTTCTGTCACCCCTGTGCACGTGGTTTAGAAAACAGTAGCTAATGGCAACCACTGAACAGTCCCACTGATGACTATCAAGGGACAGTTCATTTCCCTTTGTCATCTGGGTGGGCTTCACATAAATAATAAATGCTGAAATAAGAAATTGTTTCACTACAGTGAGTATACTCGCTGAATATACACAAAGGATTGCATAATAAATTAGCTTAACATAGAGCTATATTTAAAAAACAAAATAGTTATCCCAATAAGTCTTTCTCAACCAGATTAAGTTTTTTTAATAAAGAAAAACATTTCCTAAATATTGCAACTTTCAGGAGCTCAGAATTGATATGCAAACTAAAATCAGTATTTCAGGGTAGGACTGCCTCTCACTGCTGACTGTACAGCAGCCAGAACAGTGTAATTTCCTTCTGAAGTGCAAGAAGACATTAAAATGTGGTTCACCCCAGAAGTTCACATTGGAGACAAGTGATGGTATTGTTAACTATGTTAAATTTTTTATCTATGTAGAGATTTCTTTTCCTAATTGGAGATCCCTAACAAATGTTCTAAAAAGAGACAGGTAAATGGTGAATTTTTATGTCCACAGACATGCCCAGAACAGGTTAACTATCTTCAGGTGACACATCCTTACCCAGACAATTTCTTCTTCTGTTCTTGCCCTGATTGATGCTTAACAGCCTAGTTCAGTAGAGAGAGTGGAATTAGTTAGGGCCAGAGAAGTTCTAGCAAACAATAGAACCTTAAAGAATTTAAGCGTTTGTATATTTGCTTTTCTCATGTAATAGTTTTGACCTCCATTTAGATTTACAGCATTAGGGAATGTTTTTAAAGTATTTTATACCTGTATCAATTATTCTCTGAAGAGGGCTTCACTGTATTTCTACAATATTGCACTTGTGCAGTAAAAACAACATCTGAAGAACCCTCATGAAAATATGTAAAAGCCAGCTATTGTGATCTGTGTTTACATTCCAGCTGTCTTCTAATGAGAATTTTTCCATGCCCTTTAAAAAAAAAAAAAAAAAAAAAAAAAAAAGATTGTGCTGTCAATTTCTGGACTCAGAGATAAAAGTTCATTAAAACATTTAAGTACATATTTCAGATTTTGTCTTATTGTTGAGAGATTTTCCTGAGAAGATATGGTTCAAATATACTCAGAAGTGTCTTCACAAATAAAAACTTGATTTACTAAGTGCACAATAAGACTGAATTCAACCACCTATTTGTAGCTGTGGGTTCCTTCCCAATTCAAAGTAACTTCTCAGTGCAGTTTCTGATCTTTGATGACAAATGCCCAATGTATTTCAGGTCTGAACAGTCTAGTCCATTCAATAGGGCAACCAATAGGCCAGATGTGGCTTCCAGAGGACTTCTTCCAGCCCAGCAGTATTTCTACGTGACTTTGAGCAGGGGACAGATGATAAAAGGTAAAATCTTGTTCTCAGCAGAACCCCAGCTTTTATGGAGTGCCTCTAGTCAACCTGCCCATAGCCCCATACAAATACAAATGCCTCTAGGCAGCAGTCTGCTGAGGCATCCCAGCACAGGCATCTGGCCCACACATACTGAAAAAAACAAATTAACTCCCATAGGAAATGAGGAGTAGAGAGAATATGCCACTACAACATACCTAAACTGCAGCTGCTGTTAACAGCACAGTGAATGTTCCCATTTCTTAAAGGGTGTCATGCACATCAAGCCTTTCTCAGTCTTAATTACAAAACAAAAAATAATATGATCCTCTTACTGTATGTCTTTATTTACCCTCTCATCTGCTCTGGCATTTTAATATCCAAGCTTCAGTCAGAAACAGATGCCTCAGCTTTAGCACCCTCTTGTAATGGCTTAATACTCTAGGTAAGACCGAAGACAGAGGAAAAAGATGCTATGCTGAGCACAACTTTTCAGCAAATGGGCTTGAATATTCATTAAACAACATTTAATTTAAACACTCAAACTCTAAAAGCAGCAACATATGGGCCTCTTTCATTTTACATAAACTGAATAGGAGGTTGTGCCATCGGTTTCTGCAGACATAATGTTCATTACAAATGAAGTATGTTTTCCTTTAGGGAATGCACCACCACTTCTGTAGTGTTGTCATTCCTCTCAAAGGTTCAGTTTACTTGCCATATGAAGTACTCTTCCTGCAAACGTGCTTCAAAATGTAAACAAAATTCCCATAGATCTTCATCAACAAAGGGAACCTGGGGCAAATTAAATTCTTTAATGAGAAACAAAGAAAAGAGCCCTCCCTTTTCACCATTCTACCATGTCTAAGAGACTGTCTTGACTATGTTGTTTGCTATATGTTTTTTCCCCTTACTCCTTGGGATTGAATATTTTTTGCATCAACGACTGTGTGATATGTGGTTCTACAGTCCTCTGCTGGCTAAAGGATTATTTTGCACAATCTCTTTGAGAATCTGTTTTCTTGCATGCACCTTCAATGAAAAGCAAGCTATTTGCTCTTGAATTTTGTGTAGATTCAAAATGGCTAGATAAAAACCATTTTGATTTCTCAGCAAACTCTATGAAAAGTATTTTACACATGGTCCTGCACTGTACATCCCAAGACAGCTAAGTGCTAAAACAAATAAAATAAAAAGGACCAGAAGTGACAAACTGAAAAGCAAAAGACAAACATCACCACATCTGAGATCAGAGGATCTGTTCTCTGCAGTGTTGGTGTAACTGTCATTAAAGTTATCGAGAAGTACTAATTGAAGAATGGACCTCAGACATACCAAGTACATAGTGTTTACTTGGTAGGTGTCTGCTGTAGTATTCTTCTATTTACTAATTTACTAACTGTAATAAAAGTGAGGTACCAAAAGGTTTGATGTCTTCGAGGGGGTTTGTTTGTTTTGAGAAACCATCCAGAAATTATTTTCTATCTTTACCAAAGAAAGAGGGTTAGTGTAGGACTGAAGAAGTGCGGCACCTTGATATACCTTAAAAGCATCTCTCATTCACAGAACAGCAGCAACAGAAAATGCTCTACAACCTTCCCCTCAACTCCAGGGACAGCAACTTCAGGTTCTTCCAGGGTTTTTTTTGTCACTTGTGCCTACAAAGGTGCCAGCAGAGCATTTATCAAGCACTAGGAAAGGGACCAACAAATAAACTGCTTTATAGAAGGCTGTGTAGGAATGAGCAACAATCACACAGATATGGGAAAGCTAAGGTAGAAAAAGCACCTGTGAACAGAACAAACCTAAGAAAGAAAGAGATTGCTGGGATGGAAAGGGAGGGGATGCAAAATAGAAACACAAGAAAAGGGCAGATATCTCACTAAGGATACATGTCTTGAGGAATGTATCTGTGGAACAGAGGCCGCATTTTCTAAAAGTAAGTGAAGTGACTGACAAGTTTCAGAAAGAAGCATGGTCGATATGCAACAGGCAGCTTGAATGAAGACAAGATATTCTCTTGGCTAAGCAGAGACTTGCGGGTTAAGCAAACCTCAGGCATAAGGGGACAGCAAAAGATGGAAGATTAAAGAACTACCTTCCCCCACCTCTTAGAACACTGAAACCAATAGTGATCACAAAGTTATTTACTTTCAAGTATAAGTTGCCTTGTTATGGAGTAATGAACATATGGACATACATTCAGAATGAGTTGTAAACCACAGAGAAGAGTACACCTGGTCAATCAGCCAGTTATGGGTACAGTTGAGTTGGGAGACGGAAAGGGTACAAAGTTATGTTGGCCTACCATCACTGACAAAAGTAAAAGTTAATCCCCACACGTGCCATTGGAAATGTGTTTGAAACATGGAAATCTGTTTAAGGTATCCGATACAGAGGAGTTTTCTGTAGCAGAAGTGGCTAAAATACTGCCAACTAGCCTCATCACTTCTGAAGAGATCTTTCAACGGAAGAGAAGAAAAGCATAACCTGTTCCTAGGTAGGGGCATTGCATCAGGCTGACAGTACTGGCTGAAACATCGGACACAGACTAGATGCTGGGTTGAAGTACAAGAGTTGCACAGCTACTGACCCAAAGACTGCATTGTAGAAAACCACTGAGGCAGAGCAGAACTGGTTGGTGAAGATTTTCCTACTTAATAAAAAACAGAAAAATGTGATGCATGTTTTACTCTGTGCTCAATGCCAGTTGTTTACTTTTCAGCATTTCTTTGACTCCAAACAATTCAATTTCAACATGTTTTCTCTGGTTTATGCATCAGTATTCTGCGTCAGTGTTTGTTTAAACACTATGGAGTTCAATGATAGCCAAAATATACTCTTATTTTAATCAACTCCTCAAAACCATAAAAGTTGAATATTTGTGGGTGAAGATGAAGCAATTCCTCCCAATCCTAGGTTCTTACACTAGTCTTTACTTTTGTAAAGCCCTAAAAGCAGGGCCTAGATCAATCTTTCTTCAATAACCAGAACTGATCAATTAAAATAAATACTTAAACCACAAATTCTGAAAACTCTCAAGTTTTATGACACCTCTCTACTTGCTTAAAAAAAAAAAAAGGCTTCATTTCACTTCTGTCTGCAGCAGGATCCATCAAACTATTAAGGAAACAGTGAAGCAAAATCAACCTTTTCCTTCTTTTAATTTAAAAATATTAATCCACTTGCATTGTGATTTTTACATTGGCTGTTAAACCAGAGAGAAAACAGTGAAAAAGGAAAGTGTCAGTCCCAATTTTCTACTTACAGTCAACACTATGCAGGAGATATGGATCTGAGGTCATCTGTTACAGAAAAGTTTTATTATCAGTGATTGAAACCTGTTATCAAATCAACACAAACAATGCCTGGCTTAACAAACAGGCTAGCAAAAATTGACAGAAAGAGACAGCTGGGTAATAGCTGCAGCACAATCAAATCAGATCATCAGGAAAGTCAGTGAAGCATGTTTCTCCTAATGCGGGTCAGTTTGCAGGCTGGCCAGCTTCATTAGATTGCAAGCTCTATTTTAACCCAATGAACACAAGCACAAACCCCTATCATCTACCCCAGTGAAGCATTGCACTTGCACATCTTTTCTGGTTGTAAAACATCTACTGTGTTAACAGAAGCTACAGATGCTCCAAATGTCCTTTTGCCTCAGCACACTACTTGACCTTACTGTGAATGAACTGGAAAGGAAGATTTCTTTTTATTAGTAATACTGGTTGCCAATGGTCATTTCTTGGAAAAAACACCATTATCTTCTAGCACACAGGATGCCTTTTAGCCACTTTTACAGCTGTTTCATTAGCCATAGCCTTTACAAAGAGCAAAAACTAAAATTAAGAGTAAGCTTACTGAATTCCAGAAGAGGATAAAATTCCACACGGATTTTTTTTTAAAGACATAACTAGAGTTGACAAACATTAGCAAAAAACCCAAGACTAGGTGTCTGTTTAATCCCTCTAAAGCAAAGGAGTCCAAAAGCATCAAGGTATTAGGATGTGCCTACTCCTGACAGTGACTTGTCAGATCTTGCTTAAACCTTTTTGTTTTACCTCTTAAGAGGTAACAAATGTGTTCATAGAAATAACTTAGTCTTATTGCTATTGTGTTATGAACACGATGAACAAAATAAACATTTGCCATCTATAGCGGAAAGTTCTCCTACTCAGATTAAACTTTTCCATCATTCAGAGCAAAAAAAAATAATAATTAACTATTCTCATCTGGTCTCTTAGCACCACCAAATATACATCCAAAAAAAGGTTCAATATACCTAGTTCTGCTCAAATACAAGTACATGAGCAGGGAGCATTCACAATTAGCATTTCAGACTTTGTGTACCACCCTAGTGTCAATAGCTGCTACAGGACAACATTCCATTTCCTCTATTTAGGAAACTAATACCATTAAAATTAATTTTGCACAGGCACCGACCAGAATACAGGCAAGTTCTCCTGACTGTTGCAAATAGATGTGATAGTGACCTGCATAGTTCATTTCTTAAATGCCACATTTTCTACAAACAAAAAGAACCCATCAGACCCTTCTATCCCTCTGCCTATTGGTACTGCAGTCTTCTTATAGCGTATTATGCCTTCTTTATTTCAGGACACTGATTATAACAGCTTTATTTCTTTACCTCATTTGCTCTCAAGCCTGTTACAAGCTGCTCCCTAGACATAACAACCTCCTTGCCCAGGTGATGCCAAATTTTACCATCTTCCATGTGTATCAGTTGTTATCTTCTTCTACAATGCCGAGACTCTAATCTCTGCTCCTCCAAACAGGCTGCTTCCCAGGTAAATCTTTGATCTGCTGATTTGCTGTCTTTTGCCTTCCAGGCTACAATCTCCTTCAGACAGGAGCCACCATTATCTAGCTGCACCTTACGTATCTCACTGAACACAGTGGTGGAATCTCAGCAAGTCAGCCTACTTGATCCAATTTCAATTAATCAAACCCTGAGGCTTCCACACAGCTTTTCAAGTCTTTTTTACAGGAAGACTTCATTTACTCTCATTAATCCAACTATACAATTTTGAGTCCTTCCTACAAAACAAACAATTCTGTAGTAATTGAATTGTTTTTTCAAGCAATATTAAAAAGTCCTAGCCTTTGAAAATAGTAAAGAGTTAAAGTCTCTCCATGTATATCAATTTGAGATTACTCATCAAGAGATTAATTTAGAAGCTCCTTCTCCAGAAATCCTTCGTAGTCCAATTTGGGCTCCAGAGTGGTCATCAAATAGATAAGACTACTTGAGAGACTGAAATAAGGGCCAGGCCAGTCTAAAAGCAGGCAGCTGTGACAGAAACCACTACCTATAGATGACAGAACGTGCCAAGATCAGCAGGAAATGAAAGTGTACCTTCAGTGCACAGTACCACAAGAAGTGAGGATTGCTGTTCATCAGTGCTTTCCAGTTAATTAGTTTTGCCTCCCACAAGAAAGGGGATTAACCTGAAGTCACTTCACAGCATAACAAGTGCGGTAAACTCTGAATTACAGAACATCCACTACACATTGCTTAAACTGTAGTGTACGAAAGCAAAACGTTGGCAGAACAGAAACATGAAGAGCTGCTTGTATCTCCAGACTGGAAGCACCAACATTTCAGACGGCTGCTACTCAGTTACCTGTCATCTTCCAAGTGTAACGATTGGAGAAAAGGATAGCCACATCAACACAGAATGTTGCAGAACAGTGGAGAAACCTCAGATAGGGTGATCTAATTTGATCAGTTAATTCTACATCACTTAATGTCATTTTGTCCCCTTCCCCATTTTTTGTGCTTAATGCCTCATTTTGCAAAACAAGAATGACTCCTCTCTTTTGATGTTTAACATCATATACAGAAACAGTTTACTGCAAGTATTACCTTTAAAACGGGTTTAGGTTCTAACTTTAAGTCTTATGTGCATGTGGTTTGCTCCATACCCCTTCCAAACTTTTCAGCTGTCAGAAATTCACTGTCACCTATTCAGAACGTATCAACAGGCTCAGTTCAGTGCACATACTGGAAGTAGCAACACAAATCCCAATTTTAATACGCCTCTTGCAATTCTTCAGAATTTAACATACTTACACCCTTTGGGAAGAACATCCAAGAGGTAACTATCTCTTAAGGTCTCTCTGCCAAGTAAAAAAAAGGCTTTTAACTTCCACAGGACTGCAGAATCAAAACCACTACTTTACAAGTCATTACTCTGTTTCACCATCCCCTTAGTCTGACATCACTAGTTCACCTAAGTTTAGAAGAAGCTAGAGTACCTATCCTTTCACCAGGGCAATTGCCTACTAATCCCAGTTACCAACCTCAGTAACAGCAGAAACACTGTAGCACGAGGTAGCATGAGTTTTACTGCACAGCTAAGAGCACTATGCTGCTGAATGCAGACAACAGCAACCCCACTACTCCAAGACTCTGACGGTACTAGAAGAGGCACTAAGTGCTTTACGTATACTTACCAGATCTTACATGGAAGTTATTATGATAACAGTATCCATCCACTTCAACAACTCTAGGGCTGCTGGTCTTCCCCTCAAACACTAAAAATGCCTTGTATTGCAATCTGCTGCCTCAGTACAAAGGTAGTACAATTTAAAAATACTCTACTTAGACAAGCCTGAAGTCAGAACCTTCATCAGCACGGTTGCTAGAGCTGCCCAGTCTGTTTCAGTCCTAGAGTATAAAACTTGTATTTTGCTTGCTGTTCATAACAGCTGCACCAGAATGCCCACACTTCTAGCATATCACATGCCTCATCCAGTCACTAATCCAATCTTAAATGACTCCAGATTGAAAAATTCAGGGTGTAAAGCACAGTTTGCAGAACAGAGACAGACCCCACAGCCTGTCCTGACAACTCAGGAAGAAAAGACAAGTCACACCTGACTCCATTCGCAAAAATCTGAACCAAGGAAGTATGCAGCTCTGAGTATCTGTCTAGATGTTTTGTTCTCCCTTCCGCTATATTCTACAGGTCTATATAAAATAGGCAGTCAAACAAGCACATCTTAAAAGGATTTTCCAAACAGCAGTTTGAACACCAGATGACAAATGCACGCCTACCTCCATGAACTAATACCGCCTGCTTGGAATTAGGTTATACTACGATCCATAGAAAGCTCTGATTCACTTCAGGTTGATACTCAAAACAAGAGCTGTTTAATTACGAAAAGAGTTTAATACAGTTCAAACAATGCACCAATCTTGAATTTCTCAAACTCTACAAAATGGTAGATTTCAAATAAAAACTAAAGGGCAAACCAGCATTTTATTGACAGTGTTTATTTGATGTTAAAGCCAGATGAGCAGCTTCTTTCCAGAATATTTCTTTCTATACTTCTTCATAGAATAATGCAGTCTGTAAAGGAAAAGATGGATCAGTGTCACATGATTAAAACAATTTCTATACTCATACCTTTATACAGCCTGAAAAACCTGGTTCCCAAACAAGCCAGGTGAACCATAGTGCCTTTCGTAGAAGAACATGAGGTTCAAAATTTCACAGTAGTCATGGGAATAAATGAGAGCCTAGATTATACCATTTCTGTAAAAGAGCTCAACAAGCTACAACTGCTTTAACAGCTTTCTGCTGAAGGCATTACACTCTCTACATCAGCTCCCAGACAGTTTAAGTTGCTTTAAAATGAGTCATTCAGACCATTTGTAATAAACCCAGAGTTTTGTCTGCAACAGTTCCTGCCCACAACACATACAACTCACTTATGTTTCTGCAGCAGAGATATAAAAATATTGTCTAGGACTTGTCTAAAAGAGTATCAGGTTTGTTTACAAGAAATTTACTTGAAGTATCTATAAGAAAACAAAAATTCGTCCTCAAAATAGAAATCATACTACTTCAATCTAATTGAGACAATAAAAAACAAGGTGTAATATCCTACATACCTACAAAAGGACAAATGTAAGCCTTATTTACAGTAAGACTGTTTCAGCAACAGTAAATCTGAACTGCTTGATTTATTATTTCCATCTTTATACTGATCAGCTATTTCATGTAAGTGGAAGTCACATAAATTACCAACTCAACAGTAAGCACCACAGTTGTTCCTATTCTTAAACTCTTGTACTTGGTCTGTATCAGCACAAGTACCATGGTCTCTGCATAGATCAACATTAGACCTATGCCATCGTAAGGACTACAGGCTACTGAGTATCTACCCTTACAAAACATTCTAAAGTCATACCTGTTATCCATTTTCCATCTGAAGTATGTTTGTTTACTGAAAAAGAAAAAGCATTAATAAGAGAATAGTTTTACCAAAGTTCTAGTACTGTAAAAGATAGAGCTCTGAGGCTTTTCACTGACACTCACAATATGCTTTTTTTAATTAACACAGTGAGACAGGAAAACTTCAAAATTTTGACTACTGGATAGACTGAAGACTTAGATCCCACGCACTGCCTCCAACTCAAACGGGACCCAACAGCAGTTGTTTAAAGCTTAAGTAATACTCAGAATGCAATCGCATGTTCAATTACACCTACAGGATACAATGGTTTAAATTGCCTATCAATACACACCTCTGTCTGGTCAAGTTTTTTAAAAACACATTTCTGTTTGGAAGGCTCCCATGTCAAAGGCTGTCACAGCTACAGTTCTAACATTAGAAGGCAGGGTGGGGTTTTTTTGCATTTGCTCTGAATGTAAAAACACTAGGTGACGGGCATCCACATCTACTTGTTGCAAACTTTTATGCAAATATAGCTAAATATAGAGCAACAGAATATATTAAACTACTTTATACAAACTAGTTTGAAATGCTTCTCTTGAAACTCCAGGGAAAACAGGATGGGAATTCTGAAGGAGCAAGAATATAAAGGAAGCACTAAAGAAAACTTTTAAGTCAGACAGCAACTATGCTGATGTCTGACTGTTAAAAGTTCAAGGAGAACTATTCACGTGTGATTCACCACCTTAACAGTTTTCATGACTACATAGTACGTAAGTCTTAGAACAATACAGACTTGCCTGAAGATGTCTCAGAATCAAGTGCTTTCACATTTCTGAGATAAACCATTTTCACAGACTATGTAGGTGTACTCCAAAACAGATGCCAGGACTCCTGTTAAATATTTCCCCCATCCATGGCTGTGATAAAGGATGTTGAACCACACCACATCATCATGTTTAAACATGCATTTTTCAAGACAAAGCTTTAAGACACGAGTGTACTCCACAAGCTTTTTTCTGTGATACACCACAGAACTCTTCTCGATCAAGTTTTCCAGAAAGCACGTAAGTTAGTCTTTGGCTTATGTCTAATGTGACGACACAAAGACTAACAAAAGTGGTGAACAAACAAGATCTAACCCATGTGTACTTATCAACAAAAAGATCATTCTAGAACACATTAAGACAACATCTAATCCAAAACTCAGTTTGCCTACTACTGAGATTGCATGCTAGTTTTAGAAGCACTTGATACAGAAGTCACATCTGCCATGTAACTATCACAGCACACAATCCTGGTCTTAATTTCTAAACTGTTTCATGCTTTAAGAGAATTTCTATGAACTGGACAGCTTTAGTAATTCAAGTGACAGTCATTTAACCATTTTGTATTAACACTCAATAACAGCTACCTTCAAGTGCAAAATTCTGTTATCAGTGCAACACTAAATGACTCCCTTGACATTCACAAGAGGGTGCATGTTAGCGTTACTACTATAGCGTTACTGTGCTGTTATACTGTGAACAATTATAGGACTTGGTTATTCAAACAGCATTAAAGCAGAAAGGAAAAGGGCTCCAAATCTGATCCAGTAGTTCACAGCAACACTGGCTTATTTCCATCCAAAAATACCAAGAACTTCACTTATACAATAAATGAAGAATCTGATTTCACAAAGCAAACACTGTGCTTTGTGTCTCAATTTGGAATACTGCAGGGCAATAGTTAAATACAGTTTAATGCTGACAACTGTATCATTTCCAACCACCACCTCAAATGCACAAAGCTGTGATGTGACTTAATTTTCATAAAGATGCACAACTACTTTCACACAAAGGTCAAGTTACACATGCAATTGCACTGTACTACTTTGAGTCAGAACCTGAGGTGTTCTAAACCAACACCTCAAATCAACAGCAGAGTTTCTTTGATTTCTTCTCATTTGGAATTCCTTATTTTTGTGTTGCATCACTAGTTTCAAGAATCTTGTTCACTATTAGCCAAATTTGATTTTAAAGTTGTACAGAATAAAGTTCATTATGTAGTTATCTGAAGTCTTTCTTACAGGGCCGAAGCAAGTTTAAAACAAACATGCATGCATGCAAGGCAGTACAGTGCTTCAACTGAGAAGACGGCCAAGTGTTTCAGTGATGTATAATTCAGTCACAACATCCATGCTCACTTTCAGTACCTGCTAGATACTTCATTTCTGATGGAGAGTTCCAAGAAAGCAGAAAAAAAGCAGAAGTGACTAGATTACTAAAGTTCAAGATGTCAAAGCACTTCAGCAGCTACAGACCTAAGTGTGAAAACACATCGCCCTATCTTCCCTGTTAAAACACGTGAAAAAAGAACACTTAGATGCACAGCTTACTCACTATTTTTCAGAGGACCAAAAGCTGCCAAAGAAGATGACTGTCTTCACACCCAGGCTATTCCTCAGTTTTTGTGAGGTTTTTTGTTTAATGATAAGGGGAACTCTTGTCTCCCTTCAAGCTGCACGCCTGACAAGCTTGAAACAAGCTCCAGCCACAGCACAGGAAGCTCCCACGAGGAGAAAAAAAATCCCCATTATCTTGGGAATCAGTCACTTAAACTCGGGATAAAGGAGGCATTCTACCTTGTTTCTATTTACACACTGTCCTCACTGCCTGCAATACCACACATACTTAATGAAATCTCCTCTATAAATAACACCATAAACACTGACTTGGTAGAGTAAGCATTAGATATTAAAGTAGTCTGAGTAATAAGTGTCAGGAATATTTAATTTATATATTGCAAAGCTGAGTTATGACATTAGAGCAATACTGTTAGATTTATGGAAGTTTAACTTTAGTTTAAGTGACATGTAAGAAACAATTATTTCAGAAACATTTTCACATTTTATCAGCTAAGTGTGTAGCAGTGAGGAGCAAAACTAAGCTACTGAGCTGGTAAGAAGCTATACAACACATACAGATTACCTTCTGTTATCCAGTAGAACAGGTGAAAGAAATGGAAGAAAAATAATGTTATTCTGTTGAAAAATCTCTAATCAACATTCAAAAGCAACATGCTCACTCTAGCTTACAGATATTCTCATCCTACCTTCTTGCCAGCACCAACATTTGCCTTGGCTGTGCCCCTGACTTTCTTCATTCTGTTCTTACGCTCCTTTCGCTGCTTTCTAGAAGTCTTCTTCTTTTCATACAAGCCATGCTATTAAAAAACAGTTAACAGTTGTATGCAACGTTATTTCAGACAGTAACTTCTGAACTTCAGTTTTACTAATATTATTTAACTTTGAAATATTAGTTCAGTAGTGAGACAAGTTCACTAGTTAATGAATGATTCAAGGCAGAATATAAGCACTAAAGTAGTGCACATATCAGTCTCATCTCTTATGCCTCTTCAAAACCTTTAACAGTCATTAGTTATCTATTACTGATAAATATCACTGGTAACATCAATTTTGCCTTTGCAATTTCCCTATAATAAACACTAAAAAAATTACCCTATTTTGGCAATGCAGATACCATCCGATACTATTTTAAGATTTCTTACTCTGAGTACACCAACAGTACTTTTAGAAAAGTTTAGCTTCATACATGTAAATCATGAAACACTAAATACTTCAAAATCCATTCTAATTGTTTTCAAGTTACCAGAAAGCAACATACCCTGGCAAGCCTGTGCTTTGGCTCATTTTTCTTTGCATAGTCCAGAGAATCATAGATCATGCCAAAACCTGTTGTCTTGCCACCACCAAAATGAGTTCTGAACCCAAAGACGAAAATCACATCAGGGGTTGTCTTGTACATTTTTGCCAGCTTTTCCCTGATTTCTGTTTTGGGGACTGTGGCCTTTCCAGGATGAAGAACATCAATCACCTAAGAAGGAATTTTTACAAGTTGTGTAAGAACAAGAAAAGGTCAATACCCTGCACAACAGCCAGATACTGTAGTCCCACCTGAGCTTAACGCTTAAACTAACCCACCTTAGCAAGACAAAGTATTACTAATTCGAAACAAAAGTTTCCTGCTTCAAAAGACAAAACAGCTCATTACCTCACCATCAATATTTACTTTCAACATGCATCAAGACATTTAAACCCGTAAGAACCCTTGATAAGAACAACTCTGGAGATTTTAAGGGCTCCTTACTTATAGTGTCTAAAAAACACCTGCAGCCCAAAACCAACAGAATAATAATTAAAGGCAATTGTCCATATTCTTTTACCATCTGCTTGCGCTGAAGCAGTCTGTTTGTCATGAACTTCCTGGTTCTGATGGTTACTGTGTCATTCTGCAAGAGAAGATGCAAAGTAAAACGAAACAGTAGCCACACATACAATTTAAACTTAACAATGCACAATACAGCAACAGCCAGTCATCTCAGGCTCCACCAATGAGCTCACAACCTAAGTGGACTGATCCTAGGCTACAGAAAACATCTCTGAAAAACTCACAGACTCATCCCCAGTGTTAAACAACACATCAACCTATCTATCTCTACCACTCTGAAAATCTGAAGCAGCTTTTAACAGCACACATGGATTACAAACCCAAATGCTATAACTAAAATTTACTTTAACGAACTTCTATGCTACCGTTTCCTTAGTGCAAAAGTTTCCTTTAAAAAAAGCCCTATACACTACTCTGTCATTAACCCGTTCGGAGAGAAAAAGCCACAACACTAACAGAGAACGATGATCTACATCGCCCCTTTTGATGCCTGAAAGACGACGCTGCGTTACTATGAAAGCCCACGACTGCTCTTACCGACCAGCAGCAAGGCGACACAGCAAGCCAAGCACATGCCCTGGCCCACATCCAGGAGCTCACCGCTACCAACCGGCACCGACAGGCCCCGGCCAGGCCGCAGAAGCTCCAGCTTTAAACAGGGGAACAAGTCCCCACTTTCTTTCCCCCATACCCCCACAGACCGCTACAGGCAGCCCAGGCCACCAGAGCACAGCAGCTCAGAAGCCTCACAGGGGCAGGATGGCGGTAGCGCAGAACAGATTACCGCTGACCCAGCCCCAGACCTCACCATCTTGACTGCAGCCTCCCTGGCAGCGAGCTAGAAAAGGAAGAAAGACCGCCCCGCAGCCAATCATAAGGCGGCGCAGGGGTCCTTCGGGAGGGGTGGAGTCGCGCGCAGGAGTGGCTGTTCTAGAGCTGGGCGCGGAGGAAGGGGTAGCTACTGCGCGCCTGATGGGCGCTGGGGTGGAGAAGGCTGGTGGCTCTGTTTGGGCTGCGAGCGCGGGTTACTCTGCTCGGGAGGACTCAGCTCTGCGGCCGTCTCTCTCTGGTGCTGTTGGTGACCAGAACCTGGGCCAAGGTTGCTGTGGGGAAACCAAATGCAAAGCTGTGAGACGAGCTCGGTGGCACAGTGCGTGGCTCCTCGGGAAGCGGTGGTGGCCGACTTGTAACCTGAGAGCCGGCGTGACAGGCGGCCGTGAGAGCATGGCCGGGCGGAGGCGGGGCTGGCAGCGGCACAGCTCCGCCGGCTTCTCTCGGGGCAGGACCCGGTAGACCACCCGGGAGGATCCCTGTGGTGCCCCGCCAGGGGGCGCTGCAGGGGGAGGCCGCTCTGCGCTACTGCCGCTCTGCGCCGCCCGGTGTGCCGGCTTGGTGCCGCCGCGTGCAGCTGCGCCGGCCACTCGGGGACCGCCGCCGCTCCCCCCATTCTCCGGCACTGTCGTGTGTGTCCCCCCCCCCCCCGCCGCCGCCATGGTGAAGGAGCAGTTCAGGGAGACGGATGTGGCCAAGAAAATGTGAGTGGGGCGCCTGGGGCTGTGTGCCCCGTGCGGCAGGAGGCTCCCGGGCTGTCGCTCCGCTCTCCCTGTCGCGGCGGGGGGTCGGTGGCTGCGGTGGCGGGGACCCGGGCGCGGGCCAGCCGGTGTGGGGGTACGCGGGGAGAAGCTCCGTGTGTGGGGGAGCGGAGCGGGGCCGGTGTGGCGGAGTCCCCTGTAAAAGCACTGGCGGGGGCGCGCTGTGCCAGGCCGGGTGGGGCTGGGCCCGGGGTGCGGGCGGGGGCTCCGCCTGGGAGCACCTGGGGAGTGCCTGAGAACGGCCACAGATCACCCCCCTGGGAACCGCCACTCCCTGCAAAGCAGCGCTGTTTGTTACAGCTGCCCGAAAAGAACCTCCTCCCGTTAAACTGTGAATCGATTTAGTCTCTTCTGCGTCGTTTTAAAGTACACCTGTGTGTGCGTGACTGTAGTTGTGTTTCTGCACCTATACGTGCACATACGTTCACGTGAAATTTCCTATCCTAGAAGCCACATCTGTTTTGGGATGAAATCTCCAGAAGAGATGCGTCAGCAAGCTCACATTCAAGTGGTTAGCAAAAACCTGTATAGTCAGGACAACCATCACTCCCCGCTGCAATATGGAGTACTTGACCATCGCATGGTGAGAACCATTTTTTTTTCAAACCATATTTATAGAGTTATTTGAAGTGGTTAAAAATAAGTTGGGATGACTGAAATTTGCCGCACATCCAAAATACGTGCTAGTGTGTCTCTACTTGAATTGCATAGACTCTGAGTTGCAGTGACAGCTGTTTTCTTCATGCTTTTGGGTGGTTCAGGAAAGTATTATTTTGCGGTAAGTTCTTTCTGTCTAGTTGTTGGGACATCCAGCGACATCCGTATGCAAAACACCATATTGTAGATTAGTGGGCTGTAGATCAGTTGCAAAAGCTGTATGGGTTAGTGGCACTGGTATCAGCAGGGCCCGCATGTGAAAGACATTTTTCTTAAGGTTTGGACAGAACCTACTGCTACTGACATGCTTCTGATGCTGTGAAAAAGGAGTAAGTGCTGTGCGTCTGGTGTCGGGATAGCCAGCTAGCTTAAGAACTATTGAATTTTCTGTGTGCTTGGTTGATTATAGCTAATTTTTTTTTTCTGTATGTGTGTTTCCCTCCTCCCAAAGGGAACCAGTGAAAAAGACCGTCCCTGTGAAACCTGTGGAAAAAATCTAGCTGATTGCTTAGGACATTATGGATACATAGACTTAGAACTGCCCTGTTTTCATGTTGGATACTTCAAAGCTGTGATAGGCATCTTACAGGTAAAACACAGTTATGCTTTGTCATTAGTTTCTAGTCTAGAAAAAGGAAATTATCAGAAAATGCAGTGCTTGAAAGAGTAATTGAGAAGACCAAAATAAGGTTATATTATAAATTTTATCTTTATGCATCTTGTTGTTTGTAAAATACATTTATTTAAATACTAGTCTTAGCGATGTACATACATCCATTTTACTTTATATGATATCGGACTGATTAATTTAATTCAGTATTTTTCTCTAGTAGTTTGATTTTAAAGTATGTGATATAACTTGCCTTTTAGGGCGTTGCAGTAAATCAAAACTATGTCTGCTTTGTATTTGGATTTTTAAGATCCTACAGAGCTTAGATAAGGATTTGTCTCATTGACTATATTTTTTCATATACTTTTTTTTGTCTGTTACAGCATATTAATTGTTCTTTCAACCAAGACCGTTGTATTTCATTCAAAAAACTGCCCTCTGTTGTAGAAGTTCAGTAATAGTAGATGTTACAACTCTGCATGTGTCTGTTAAACAACTGTGCTTATATGTGTTTACATTTAAGATGATCTGCAAAACCTGTTGCCGAATCATGCTGTCGGTGGAAGAAAGAAAACAATTTTTGGATTACCTGAAGCGACCTGGCCTTACATATCTGCAGAAGAGAGGGCTAAAAAAGAAAGTGTCTGAAAAGTGCCGAAAGAAAAACACTTGTCCTTACTGTGGTGCCTTTAATGGTGAGTGTTTGCATTAGCGATTAGTGATGGTTATCTGCTGTGATATTTTTTTCCTTGGTGGCTGTGAGAGGCATCAAAATCTTGAATATCATCGTTTGTTCCAATGGGTATTCTCTCTGGCGTTTATTGAGAATCAGGTAATTGCGTTCTTAATGGCAAGTGTGTGCTTGCTCACGTCTCATGTGGATAGAGACGTTGTCCTCATTGCTTGTTTTGTTTCATGTGGTATCTCTTCATGACAGTACTTGATATTTTATTATTAAATAATTGTAAAAAAAACCCTGTTTAACATGTTTTGGAACTATTGGGAACTATTGTCAGGGATCAATACCTTAACTTAGAAGCATTTGTAGACTTTAATTTTGATGGAACTTAATTTTTCATCATTATATGAAGTTATCTTTCATAATATTAGACGTGTGTTGTCCTCTACAAGGGTATGTTCTGCAGTTTGGCCGTGTTTGAGCTGTGATGATCTCGGGTTACACTGGAGTTTGTTTTTCAGGGCGAAGGATCTTAATAAGATTTCACGTTTGTTTTTCAAAAGAGTTTTTTTTTTTCATGTACTCTGATCAAATGATACGGCTGCTAAAGGACTTGCAGTGTTATACATTCGTAGTGAGTGGTTAATTCATAATTTAAAATTTTACGTTTTTCACTCATGAAAATTTTGTGTTTGTTGTGTAATGATCGACAACCTGAATAAATAGAAAGCTGCTTCATTTTAAGTGCCACGTATACATACAGGGGGCACGAACAATAAGGATTTACCAAATTAAGTGGCAGGTCAGCATACTTGAGTAAAAATCATGAGTCTGGAAAGAACTTGTACTAGTCTGTGGAAGTTTTATGAATACCTGCATGACATGAAAATAGTTGTCAGATTCTTCTTACAATTTACTTCCAGAATTACTTTAGAAGATAGTAGGATCATATATAGATGGCACATCTTACTCCTGTTTTTAGTTTGGGAATTTCTACTTTAAAAAATATCTGCTCCAGTTGACAGGAGGCTGAATTAAAGTGTGGGTTAAGCCACCTGCTTTCAGCTTCAGAAGCTGCACATGATCTAGGCACATCAAGCCAGCCATACAAGGAGACATGAACTTACCGTCCTCTTTGTGTTTTGTGAACTTAGGAAATTGGTTAATAAAGCTCATAAGGTTTTATTTTATTCTTGTGTTCACTGAAGGTTTAACTAGTTTTGGAACTGTAGCTTACTTGTTTTAAGTTTTGGGAGTTTTAGTTTGTTTGATGTTTTTGTTGTTCCTAGAAAAAACCCAAACCCACATTTATTTACTTGCAGGAACTGTGAAGAAATGTGGTTTGTTGAAAATAATACATGAAAAGTACAAGACCAATAAGAAAGTGGTAGATCCAGTAGTATCAACTTTCCTCCAATCCTTTGAAACTGCCATAGAACATAATAAAGAAGTAGAACCCTTACTGGGGAGAGCTCAGGTGAGTTTTACTAAGACTTAAATTTTCTGCTGGTTCTTGTGCTTGAAATAAAACTCCTGAAAGGTTTTCAGTGTAGCAGCTTAAGCCTTATGGTGATCTGAGAATTTCATATACCAAAAGACACTTGAAGAGTGTTTGTATTTTTTGCATTAATGTTAACTTTGTAAAAATTAGAAGTTTAGTTTATTGATCTTTCTGCCTGTAAAGAAGGGGGGTGTTCTTGGTGTGTGAAACCTCTATAAGCTGGAGAAGGGAGAAGAAAGGCCCATAGAAGTGAACATGTACATGTAGATTTACTGTAGCTCTGAGATTATTACAATGCACAGAATTTTTTTTTCTTTAGAAGAACCTCACGTTGACAAGGAGAGAGGAGGCTTAGTTATCTCATCTTTTTGTTTCATTCAGCTTTGCATTGTGGGCAGTTTTGTTTCCTTTTGCTCTTTGAAAGCTGGAAAGACCCTGGGGTACATATTTAAAGAGAAAAAGTGATGGATCTCTGGAGTTCCTTATACTGCAGCAGTAGCTGAACTAAGAAGAGAGAAATTATTTTTTTTTTTTAAAGTTTACAAAGTACTGTAATTCATGTTAGTTCCTACTAATACAGTGTGCCATAAGTTTGTTGTAAGAAGTTTATTGAGTTGCTTTGACAAGTAACTATTAAATATCCTCAGTTAACTGTTTAAAAAGGGCAGGTAACATGATGTATAAGGAAAAAAAGAAAGGAAGGAAAACAGCAAGTTATTACCTGAGACACTAAAAGCATTCAGAATAAAAGTTTTGTTTATATTAATAGTTCTTATATATTTGTCTTTTTAAAATACTCTATTTTTGAACAACCAGTAAATGAGGGGAGGGAAGAAGCATTGAAACTGTTACATGTTGGCTTATTCTCCCCTTTCTCCAATGGATTTTGTAGGAAAACTTAAATCCTTTAGTAGTGTTGAACCTCTTCAAAAGAATCTCAGCAGAAGATATCCCTCTGCTTCTAATGAACCCAGAAGCAGGCAAACCTTCAGATTTGATCCTCACGCGACTCTTAGTGCCTCCACTGTGTATCAGACCCTCTGTGGTGAGTGACTTGAAGTCTGGCACCAACGAGGATGACTTAACAATGAAACTGACAGAGATAATTTTCCTCAATGATGTAATAAAAAAGGTGAGTCATCCTTTAAGCTCTTGGACACTGCTGTCTTAAAGATGTGGTTCAAATTTAATATAGCAGATGGTTTTACTTGTTTTACTGCTTACAATCTAAGCAAGCAGTGTGCACCGTACTGCTGTGTCATTTGGGATGTTACTGAGAGAAATAGTGAAACTTGCTTCAAATGTAGCTGGCTGGCTGCTTGCTCTGTGGTACCTGCTGAAAGATCTGCTGGTAGATCATGGGAAATTTTTTTCATTTGAGTTCTGGTCCAAGTCATCTCTTCCCCCTATCCCCTCCATGACTATAACATTTACAATGAAAACGTTATATGGATTGGGTTGGGCTTATTTTTCATGTAGACCTTCCTCTTTACTACACCATTTTCCTTTGTTTGTTCCAGAATCTGTTCTTAAGAAATCAGGTTTCAGTTAGCATAGCTATCAAATTGAGACTAGAAGTAAATTTGACAATTTATTATTTGTTCACAAGAACAGGTCTACCAGACTAATACTTTTCAGGCTTTTCAGCACTGGTCTTTTGTCAGGTAAACAAAATCAAGGGAATGGTAACTCTCCTATGATTGAAAAATTATTAACTACTGGTGATTTCCCTGACTGTGCAGTTATTACCTTGAGTTCAGCAGCTTGAGAAAAATACAATTTAAACAAATACATAATGTCCTGCCCATGGCGGGGGGGTTGGAACTTGATGATCTTTAAGGTCTTTTCCAACCCAAACCATTCTATGATTCTGTAATTTAGTGAGCATTTGCCCAAAACCAGTGCTAGTCCAAAGAAGTTTTTTTGCTGGGTTCTCTTATGAATGGCCTTATGTTATAGCAATGTGCATCCTGTTTTGAAGTTCTCTCACCTTTTTCATTCCAATATATGAAGTTTTTTTTAACATTATTGTAGAAAAAAGAATTGTACTGATACTAGAATAATTCTTTGCTCATTTAATATGTGTTGTTATATTTATTTTCTGAATTGGTTGGCTATTTTGTTTAGCATAGGATATCAGGAGCCAAAACACAGATGATTATGGAAGACTGGGACTTTCTTCAGCTGCAGTGTGCCCTGTACATTAACAGTGAACTCTCGGGAATTCCTCTCAACATGGCACCTAAGAAATGGACCAGAGGTTTTGTTCAGAGACTTAAGGGAAAGCAAGGTTTGTCTAGAAAGTTGATTTTAATTTTTTTTTTTAATTGAGCTACAAATGTTTGCTATTCCAAAGCATCTCTTCGCTCCTGTTGTGTTGTACTTCAGTGATGTACCTTGAATGATTTTCTAATGTGCTTTCTTAAGAGATAACATTTTGAAAACAACTTTAACATAAGAATTTTCTCTTGCTTATTTTGTTAGGTCGGTTTAGAGGCAATCTGTCTGGAAAGCGAGTGGATTTCTCTGGCAGAACAGTCATTTCACCTGATCCTAACTTAAGAATAGATGAAGTAGCAGTGCCTATTCATGTTGCTAAAATACTAACTTTTCCTGAAAAGGTAAGTCGTGTAGGTTTGGGAGGTTTTGGGGGGTTTTTTGTTTTGGTCTGGTTTGTTTTTTTTACCAGACATCAGTGTTGTCCTTCTTTTATAGCCTTACTATGAAAGGGTGTGAATGCATTGTTTTTGTGTTCAAAATGTCATTCGGGGAAGCTTTGCCAGTTCTGTTGTTGCTGCTAAATGGAGGTTGTACTATCAGATACATGCAAGTACCGTGAAGGCATATGGTGCAAGGAGTGACGTATAAAGAGACATTCAAGATTCCTATCAAGAGATTGTCAATTCAGCCTAAAATTTGAAACCACAAAAACCATCAGCAAAAACAAGAGGTCCTGAAAAATGTTTCGTTTGTTTCTGATAGAAGTTTTTATGCAACAGGTGAACAAAGCAAATATTAATTTAATGAGGAAACTGGTCTGTAATGGTCCTGATGTTCATCCTGGAGCCAACTTCATTCAGCAAAGGCACACACAGATGAAAAGGTATTGTGTTTATCTGAAATTATTCACTTTTTATTCTTCCCCATCAACTTGTTCTTACTGCAGTGTGAAAACAATTGCACGTACAGGGATTAAAATTTATTTTTAGATTCTTTGATAAAGGGCTATAACAAAAGAATTGCCGTGATCTCCTCAGGTTTACTCTACAATTTCTTTTTAGGTAATCTGTTGGATTTAAAGTTAAGTGGACATACTGATGTTAGTGAACTGCAATAATTCTTTTTTTTTTAATGATTAAGTCTCTCTTATTTGGAATAGAGGGTGTAGTACAGGGATAAATGAAAATGGGCAGTTTTGAGCATGTTGTACTGTCTGTTCTTATGGGAGAGCTAATCTGCAGTCAGTCTGTGGGTAGTAAGAAATTATAGTATATGAATGAAGCTCCCTGTACTCCCTGATACAACTGAAGCAAATTCTTTGATTTTTTTAAATAGACTTTTTTTCTTACTTGTTTTACTAATAGCTGTAGCTTTGTTAGCTAAAGTCACAAATGCATTCATTATTTAAAGTAATGAATAAGCAAGACTTATGTTTAATGATGCGGTTCACACCAGTTTTGTCTTCTAGTTATTGTAATACAAATACTCCAACATTTAATGGAAGAACTTGCATTATAAACACAGAATTTATTTTCCATTGTCTTTACATTTTTCTGACTTTATTTCTTCTGACTCCACTGTTATGTGTTACTATAAGGTTTTTGAAATATGGAAACCGTGAAAAGATGGCCCAGGAGTTGAAGTTTGGTGATATCGTGGAGCGACATCTTATAGATGGTGACATAGTCCTGTTCAATCGACAGCCTTCTCTTCATAAACTGAGCATCATGGCTCACATTGTGAGTGCACACATAGCCTAACATGCAGGTGGTGCATCCCTGAGTATTAGGTGGTTTACCTTTGCTGGTGTTTATCTCTTGCAAACACAAAAATAAACAACTTATTCTGAAACACTGTCTGGGGACAGGCAGTGCAGTTGTGCTTTTGCGTGGGAATTGATGTGTAACTGGGCAGTAAGCTGTCTGGACAATTCTGTTAATAGTCATAATTGACCTTGATATCTGTTCTTGCATAAGCATTTAGTTTTTGTAGAGTTGATATGATCTCTACAAAGCATGCTGTTTTCTGTGCTTTGTACATGTTCTTAAGTTTTAGCTACATTTGTATAATATAACCTGAGTAGCATTTTTGTCAGTTCCTGATTTGAGTTAAATCCTATAATCAGAAATTTTGACTTGTGTATAGTAAAAAGAAGGTATAAAGCCTGCAATGAAGCACACGGGTGTGTCGTTTCATCTTTTGGCATGCTTGACTGCATGTGCATCACTTTTTGTGTTTGGTTTTTTTTTTTTAGGCTAGAGTAAAACCTCATAGGACGTTCAGGTTTAATGAATGTGTCTGTACACCGTACAATGCAGACTTTGATGGAGATGAGATGAACCTTCACCTTCCTCAGACAGAAGAAGCAAAAGCAGAAGCACTTGTTTTAATGGGGGTATGTAGATAATGTTGGGGTTGGGGTTTTGCTAGTGACAGATGGGCTGAGCCCCATATTTCTTAAATTGCATGTGAAATCGGAAATATTATCAAGATTGTTGTATATGGATAATGTGCAATGGTGAAGCTGCCTGAGAACTCTGCAGAAGGGAATTTAGAATAAATTAGGACTGTTACAAAACGGTAGTCCAATAGACTTAAATTCAGTGGTTTTAAGTAAGTAGATGTCAGTAGTACAATTCTGCCTGACTGCCCTTAGTGATTGCTACCAAAATAGGGTGATTCTGTTATGAAACAGATACATGCTTTGCTTTCTGGTCTGACAGTCTAGCAACTGCAGGCAGTGAGGCCAACTGGAAATGAGGCAGCATTAGTGTGCTTGTACTGGAGAAGGTGTTTTACCAGAGAAGGCAGGAGACAGTAGGCTTTTAAAGCAGGGAAAAAAGGAGGGTAGATAGAGAGGGATCTCATGACTGCAGGCATTGATCTGTGGTGTGAAAGCAGAGTCAGGAGCAACAATCTGAGGATTTTCCAGTACATTGCTCTTTTAGCATGGCTGAGCACCATTGCAACTTTAGATGTACCAATGCAACTGTTGGCAGCAGCGTTTATTGGCTTGCTGAACTGATTTGGGAGCTTAAAAAGAAACACCACTATCCCTGCCCCCCCTGCCACCCCAATGTGTGAGTCAGGTTTGTGTGGGCCTGGGAACAGCTCAGGCAAAACTGTGCTGCATAGATGGGGTGATTAACTGGAGCCAGAGCTTGAGTAAGGCATAAGAAAACGGGGCTGGTGGAAGTGGCTGGCTTGATTGTTATATATCGGTAGGGACCACACAACTTGCTGTAGCGAGCATAACCTCTTTTGTTCCTTCTCAGATTCTCAAAGCTAGCTTGTTTTCTCTTCCCAGTCCCATTTAAACAGTAAGCTACCAGACACATCAAGGTGATTGCGAATTCTGCTTTGGGAGCAGAATGTAATTTCCAGTAATTGGTGTCGAATTGTTCCTTAAATGTCAATAGATTTGCATGGACTGCAGTGAACTGAAGCTTCTAGTTTATTTTTTCAGTGTTTTTGAAGACAGCTGCACTTTGATTTAGAATAAGCTTTTAGCATTTTTGGTAAAATAACTGTCTTAAATTTTAAGTTTCCTTCTGAATAACAAATGAAATACCAGTGTCTTGAAATTTTGTGATTTTTGTTTCTTCTATCGTACAGACTAAAGCAAACTTGGTAACACCAAGAAATGGAGAACCTCTTATTGCTGCTATTCAAGATTTCCTCACAGGTGTGTGTATACGCTTCTTTTAAGGCTGTGTGATGTAACAGCAGTTCCTTCAGAATCACTTCCCTCTTTTCCACTGGCTTTCTGTATGAATGAAAAAATTTCTCCTTTCACAAGTCAAAGTGGCATTAGAAAGTATGGCCATTGTTAGTCTGAGGTATAATGATGTCCTCAGAATCCTTTCTAATACTGTCTACCTTTGTAGGTGCAATTATTATTACCTTTGCATATGTAAAATGAATGTTTGGGATCTTTATGTGCGTTAAGTAGACAGTGTAAACAGCCTATGATTATGACCTTATTTTTACATATGGGATGAAGTCTAAGCAAGAGAATAGATTATAGAAATACACTGGTTTAAATTTTTAGAAATTTGTGTGTGGAGCAAATTAAAAAATATGGAAAGGATTTACAACTGAAGCTGTCTAAACTCTCATTGTTTTGCATAGTAAGTAGGTCACTAGTATTAAATTGAAATCATTGATACTGAATATGCAATAGCTTTTAAAGTTAATCTCATTTTATTCTGTCACATGAATATTTTTTTGCATTCTAGGTGCCTATCTTCTTACATTAAAAGACACCTTTTTTGATCGAGCCAAAGCTTGTCAAATTATTGCTTCTATCCTGGTTGGCAAGGATGAAAAGATTAAAGTTCGTCTTCCACCTCCAGCAATTCTGAAGGTGTGTCAAACTATTATTTTTAACATTGCTAAGACTTTCTCTGTTGTGTGTTCTTGACCCATGGTGGTGTTCTCAGCAGAGACACTCCTTGTTTTCTCTAACATTAGTTTTGTATGAGGTTTTGTGTTTGTAGAGTGTAAAGTGCAACGGTCAGATTGCAGAGTCAAAGCTATGCAGAAGTTGTTTGATGGTTCCTGATGCTGAACAGAATCAACCTTGCATGGTGCAGTCCAGATGCAGGGTCCCTTCAAGGTTCAAACATAGCTTTGCTGCTATCCCACTACTGTGAGACAGACCACTTGGCTATTGATGGTCAGCTGCAGAAATATCGATCTTAGTAACCTCAGTGTTAGTGGCTGTGCAGACTAATAAGGGGCTAAGTGAAGAAACTTCCTTGGGTGCCCTCAAGTAATGTCCTGAAATGCTGAATATTTCTGGGTTTCAGTATCCCAGATTTAGTAGATGTTAAACCTGGGAAACAGTATGCTTTACTTGTTAACCTGGCAATATATTAAAGATGAAAGAGGATGGTGTTATGTGATTTTTGTTGTTATTTGAGGTTTGGATTTTTTGTTGTTGTTACATGATGTAACAAAATATTTATGTGAAGGGAAGAGTATTTGTGTATTTGTTGCAAACTTCGAAGACAGCTATAGTATCATTTAATAGATAGGGTCTGTTAAACCTTCATTCACATACATTTAAGGGTGTCTGTATTGGATTAATTTTGTATTTGTGTTGTTTGAAGAGAGTTTGGTACATTTTCAAATTTGTTAAATAGTAAGTATTAGTGTATACTTTTTTTTTATACCCTTTACTTAATTTCAAAACAATAAGTATAGTATTAGGAAAGTTCAGAAAGGATTGGAATACCAGTGAATAATAGTGATTTAAAGGAAGGTTAGAGCATTTTTGGGCAGTATCTAATGTGAATTTTGTAGACTTACACAATCTTTTGCTAATAGCTAAGAGCAGTGATTCTTTGCTTCTGTCACTCCAAATGAATAATTTTAGTGCTGGCTGTGACAGTTACTTACACTTAACTACAGGTGAGGGGAGTACATAATTATATGAATATTTAACCTAAAAATTTAAACCAAAGATGTGATACAAAGAAGGAATTACAAACGTTTCAACCTCTTTGGGAAATTAAATGACCGTAGTTTTTCGGTTTTGTTTTTGGTTTTTTTTTTTGTTTTCTATTCAGAGTTGGAAATATGACAGTAAGAGGGAGCAATAGAGTATATTTCTCTGAATACATGCACACATACCCTTGTATAAAGAATAATCATTCAGCAGTCTGTGTTTATTATATCTATAAAAGTGCATAATATTTCCCTATTCAAAGGAATGCTACTATGCAATTCTACATGTGTAGTTCAGTATAGAAAAGTTCTACAATTCTTGCTTGCTGTTTTACTCTAGTTGAAGCATAAACTCTCTAACCCTAATTCTTGTCCTTTTGTTTCTCTAAGCCTGTGACACTCTGGACAGGAAAACAGGTTTTCAGTCTCATTCTCAAACCCAGTGATGATTGTCCTGTAAAAGCCAATCTACGAACCAAGGGCAAACAGTATTGTGGCAAAGGGGAAGACCTGTGTTACAACGATTCTTGTGAGTGGCACTTTTAAAGCTGTGTTTTGGAAATTTTCAAAGAAATTGTACCTATTATTTTGTTGAATTTGAGCTCAGAGGAGGAGTTAAAGCTGTACTTTATATAGGTATTCTTGAAGTGAAAAATAGTTATGCAGTTTCTCTCAAAAGTTGAAGCACCAGCTATGTTTATGGCTGAACATAGGCTACCTTTGCTCTGCAGTCCTTTCATTTTAGGAGGTATGGGAAGAATTTCCCTTTTCTGAGTTTGACAGTAGCAGATGATGTGGAAAACATCTGGATTTCATTGGTGGCTCTGCTCAGTTCTCTGAAAAGCTTAGTTTCTGAAGCAACACTAGTTCTGTTCAGAAAGTTCTTCGTAAATTCTCCAAAGTCTCAGGAAATCCTGGTATTGTATTTTGATTGTATTTAATAAGTGATAGAGCAGTGACTTCTGATTCAAGTAGATAATTACCGAAATTCACATGGGAAATATTGAGCATAGGCTACAGTGTGCAAACATCTCCAGTGTTCTAAATAAAATTATTTAAATTGGATCCGTCTACTAAATTGGATCCAGTTCATTGAATGATGCATAATGAAGTTGAGGATGAATATATACTGCACTGCTCTCATAAAAAAATATGTCTAAAGTTCAGGTACAGAAGATACTTTTTTATTGCTTAAAGGGTAAAGTTTATAAGGAAGATTCAGTGCCTGAAGTGGAAGGTTCCTAATGAAGCAAAGGAAGTAATCTAAAAGAGGCAGTATGTATACGCCTACAAGCAATATGGATGTTTTTGTGATATGCTTGCAATTAAAGAGACATCTGAGTCTAGTCTGTTTTAGCTGTGCTTCTGGAGGCGATTGAGTTGAACTGAATGTCAGAATCTTTGAATAACAGAACTGTAACGTCATGCCTGAAATTTTGTTGTTCTACTTCATAAATAATTAACTTTGGTTTATTATGATTGAGGCCTTTATTTCTGGACAGATAAGATTTACTGAAGACTTTAGTCTGATAATGAAGTAGAGTTTGTCTTAGATTTTTAACAAAAAGGTTTACTCACAAAGTTTCTTACAAGTCTTAAATTGGATACAGTTGCCTTTCTAAGCTGGTAAGGTTAAGTTGTAGGCTGTTCCCCTTACATACTCACACACTTCTACGATACATTAAATGTATGTCTTTGTTTTGTTCTTTTCATGAATAGAGCTTTTATTTAAAAACCTATTTCATAGCTGACTACTAGAGTTTAGGTAATATTTTAGAGAAACTATAAATTCTTTTTGCCTTTTTATTTCCAGATGTCACAATTCAAAACAGTGAGTTAATGAGTGGCAGTATGGACAAAGGAACCTTAGGTTCAGGATCGAAGAACAACATCTTTTACATCCTGCTGAGAGACTGGGGACAGGTAGAAGCTGCAGATGCCATGTCACGACTAGCCAGACTTGCTCCTGTCTATCTCTGTAAGTAATGGGGGAAGTATATTTCCTTGTAAAATAGTATCTTAAAGCAGAAATACAGAGCAATCAAGCAAGATTTTTGTTTCAAATGTGATGTACTATGTTTATAAAAAAATTAGCTAATTGTGAAGCTGACAGAAACAATGACAGAACTGATAGTGCTTATGAAGTGTTTGTGGTCAGATAATGGGAGGAAAAAATAAAGTTCCTGATGATAGTATTTCCTGGTTTTAGTTTGTTTTCTCTAGATGAGATTGAGCTATCTTTTTTTTTAATAATAGCTAATCGTGGCTTTTCAATCGGAATTGGTGACGTAACCCCTGGACAGGGACTGCTAAAAGCTAAGTATGAGCTCCTTAATGCTGGCTATAAAAAATGTGACGAGTACATTGAAGCTCTGAACACTGGCAAGCTACAGCAGCAGCCTGGTTGTACTGCAGAAGAGACACTAGAGGTAAGTCTTTTTAATTTAAATGACTATATATTTAGAGTAGAGACTCATGAGTATATTCGTGTAAATTGTGAAGTTCCAAATTGTCTTCTGAAATCTAAAAATACAAGCAAATAGAGTCCCTAGGTATGCAACTTTAGTTGAGTGTATCTAGACTTAACATTTAGATGCTTGAATGCATCTGAAAATGTTAAATACTAAGCTGAGATCCTCCCTCCCTCTTGACTCGATGTGTTTGGGTGACATAACCTAACACAGAAGAAAATTACATAGGTAGTTGGAAAGTGATTAATCGCATGTATCAATATTTGCTAGGTTGATAAAGAACAGTAGCAGTAAAGAACCTAATCTAAGAAGTACAATGTTCCTTTAGTTATAGATCTGTTTGTATGTAAGTGTTTTCTTGCCCCTTATTGGGGCAAAAGTTATGTGGACTTTGGTTATGCTGGTTTTCTTTTCCTGTAGAAATTTTGTTGAAGAGTAACAAATGTTGCCGAAAAGCTTATGGATAGGGACTTAATGAAGTCAACTGAAGATCTCTCTTTTTATTGTCTTTAATGGTTTTATACATTTTTCTTCTTGGCTAATCAATGTGTAGTTTTTACCTTTTAAAAAAAAGTGGAAAGGAAAAAATAACAAAAACAGCAACAAAAAACAACCAGAAAAACACACGCTATGATGAAGTACTGCCACAGTTGTCCAGTTTTGAAGGGGTAGTCTGGCTGAAAAAAGTGTGTTGTAGTCTTTTCCACTGTTCCTCTTTTCAGACACCTGGGTGTGTCCTAGAAATTTTTTTTTTCATACAGGTGTTATATTCTTAACAGTTGGAGATAGCAGCATTGTATTCTCTGAAAGCAGTCCAAAAATACTTTTTTTTTTCGTGGTTATCTTTCACATAGTGCAACAACACTTAAGAGCTTAGTTCAATGCTCAGTTTAGTTTAAGTTGGTGCTGCTGACAAAGGAGGTTGTCACATCCCTGGCTACCCCATCTTACTCCAACGAAGACTTTTTGTGCAGCAAACTGGAAAGTTATGCAAGGTACAAGTTAAACTTGTTTTACCCAAAACAAGGTCTAGGTTTCTTTTTTTTTTTTGTTGTATTTTGAATTCCCTTTGACTGCTGAAGGTATTGCTGGCAAGTGGTAGAGTACTGTTCTGTATGGTATTTTTAGCAACTGCTGAATCTCTGAAAACTTGTATTTCAGGCCTTAATCCTTAAAGAACTCTCTGTTATCAGAGATCATGCTGGCAGTGCCTGTCTCAGAGAACTGGATAAGAGCAACAGTCCCCTTATCATGGCTCTCTGTGGTTCTAAAGGTAGGGATAACTAAACTTTGGAAGTAAGATTTTTTTTCGCTCCATTGCTGTTCTCAAAATTATTTGTTTTGTCTTTATAGCTTGTTTTATATAGTGAGTTGTACAAGTATTGAATTCATGTTGTATAGATTTGAAGTGGCTTCTCTCAATAAGTACAGGTTGGGTGTAGTTACTTAAAATCAAGCTGATGAGCTAGTTTTTCTGTCTTTAAACTTCTGGTACAAGGCCTGTATCTAGTGGAGTCCCCCAGGGTTCGGTATTGGGACCTGTGCTATTCAATATATTCATCAACGACTTGGATGAGGGAATAGAGTGCACCCTCAGCAAGTTTGCTGATGATAAAAACCTGGGAGGAGTGGCTGACACGCCAGAAGGCTGTGCTTCCATTCAGCGAGACCTAGACAGGCCGGAGATTTGGGCGGGGGAAAATTTAATGGAATTTAACAAGAGCAAGTGTAGAGTCTTGCATCTGGGCAAGAACAACACCAGGTACCAGTATAAGTTGGGTACTGACCTGTTGGAGAGTAGTGTGGGGAGAGGGACCTGGGGGTCCTGGTGGACAGCAGGATGACCATGAGCCAGCACTGTGCCCTCGTGGCCAAGAAGGCCAATGGCATCCTGGGGTGTATCAGAAGGGGGGTGGTCAGTAGGTCAAGAGAGGTTCTCCTCCCCCTCTACTCTGCCCTGGTGAGACCTCATCTGGAATAGTGTGTCCAGTTCTGGGCCCCTCAGTTCAAGAGGGACAGGGAACTGCTGGAGAGAGTCCAGCACAAAGCCACGAAGATGATGAAGGGAATGGAGCATCTCCCTTATGAGGAAAGGCTGAGGGAGCTGGGTCTCTTTAGCTTGGAAAAGAGGAGACTGAGGGGTGACCTAATTAATGTTTATAAATATGTGAAGGGTGAGTGTCAGGAGGATGGAGCCAGGCTCTTCTCTGTAGCATCCAGTGATAGGACAAGGGGCAATGGGTTCAAGCTGAAACATAGGAGGTTCCACTTGAATATGAGAAAAAACTTCTTTACAGTGAGGGTGACAGAGCACTGGAACAGGTTGCCCAGAGAGGCTGTGGAGTCTCCTTCTCTGGAGATATTCAAAGCCCTCCTGGATGCATTCCTGTGTGATCTGATCCGGCAGGGGGATTGGACTAGATATTTCGAGGTCCCTTCCAATCCCTAACATTCTGTGATGTGAGTGAGTGATTGATTGAGTGATTCTGTGATTCTGAAAAAGTATCCTATTGGGACTTTAAATGGTCTTAAGACTTGAATTAATTCATCAGCAAAAAGTTTTCAGTTGCATTTCTGACTTAAGTATCTATACCAAATACAAAAATTAATTGGAAATTGTATGTTAAGGATTGGAACTAATATTTCATCCATCTTCTCCGCCTTATTTCTGAAGGACCACCTGTGTAGCAAATATTTGCTTTATACTCAGATTCTTATCTGAGCTTTCCTTTGTTTCCTGTGAGAATTTGAAGAAATCAGTTAACTCTTTGCCTGTCTTTATCTGTGTCTAATAAATTGTGGCAAGGCTTAGGGTGACATTTTGTATTTCTGAAAAAAATACTGACATCTAAGAAGAAAGATACATTAAGTCTATAATTTGGTACAGAGGGGAGGCATTGTTTGCATACATGGTCAGCAAATAAAACTTCTGAGTTAGTGATTAAATTCTTTGGGACTTAATTTGTTCTGGGAATCTTGACACACACTGCACCCTTCATAAAAAATATTGTTATAATATGTTTTTTGAAGAAGTTGTGGAGCAAAATATGTAGGTTAGGATCATGGGTTATATGAAACACAATCCATAATAAAAACCAGGATAATATAAGGAGTGTATTCAAATAGTGGTGGCCTGAATGTCTATAACTCAAAGAAAGAAATTTTAAAAGGAGTTGTTAGCTATATCGTAGACTAAGTTAGTTGTCAGTCTTGGCATAAAACCTGAAATTTATAAAAGTAACAGAAAAGCTTAACTGTTGCAATTCTAAATGCATTTTTGATGAATTACAAAGCTAAGTAATAGATCTTCATAGAAGTGAAGACAGCTCATCAGAGGAGCACTGATATTCCTCATTTATGATATTTTTTTTTTCTTTCTTTTGAGGCTCCTTCATTAATATATCCCAGATGATTGCTTGTGTAGGTCAACAGGCTATCAGTGGGTCCCGAGTTCCTGATGGATTTGAGAACAGATCTTTGCCGCACTTTGAGAAGCATTCTAAGGTAATTCTGTATGTTTACAGTACTCTGTAAAGAAAAGTGGAACAAGTTGCCTTAAACCATTTTAAGAAGGATGTGTGATAAGATGCGTTGTCATGACATGGTGAAGGAAAAGAGTCACATATGGTGAATGTAAAATGTTATGAATGTGATTTGGGAGTTAACAGTCGTGTTGTGAATTGCTGTAGGATATCTAGTTAGCTTCATTTTTTACAGCGAAGCCTCGCTTTCTAATTTAGTAAAATAAAATTGTCTGATGATTCATTTTTGGTTGTCTTCAGAGCCCTAAAAATAATTTGGTAAAGTTTGTCTCTTGCGTTCTGTTTCATTTCACTAAGACTTTTCAGAACAACTGCTGGGTGTGTATTGGTATCTTTAGACAGGTGAAACATGTCAGATAAACAATTCTGGAGTCTGGTTCTTTTTGTCTTTTTCCACTAGAATAGATAGATATCATGGGCTACATTCCATGTTTAAGTTCTGTTCTACATGAAGCAATAAGGAGTCTCATGCACTTGTTAATACGACTATTTTTTTTAAAAGTGCTATCTGAAATCTAATGATCAGTAGAGAAGGTTCTAGGTACCAGCTATCAATCTTGTTAGTGTGTTAGATAACTAAAGTCAGATGGCAGCCGTGACACTTTCATTTGTCACTTAATGTCCAAATTTCAGCTTCTGAGTCCTGTAACATAACATCTTTTTGTTCCTGAATAAACTAAAGAAGAAAAAAATACTTAATGGATTAGATAGGAAGGAAAAAGTTAAAATTTAACTCTAGCTTTTTTACTAATATAGAAAGCATTACCTGTAAAATAACATTAAAAAGTGGTCTTCTGAGATGAACCTCTTGTAGCCTGTATTGTTCTATGTGATCATGGAAGCAGTTTGGTATTATTTGACTGAAAGGGATGTTCATTGGCAAGAACTCTTCTCGGAGGTGAGAGCAAAGCATTCGAAAGAATTAGTTATGTCCATACCTCTAGTCGTATATTTTTCTGTATTCCTTAGTCTTCAGCACTGCAAATACCTTTGCTATACTATTGCAAAATGAACATTCTTATTGCTCTTTCAATTTCTGCAACTTCAAGGGAGGCCGAAGTGTTAGAAGTTAGTGTAGTGTTTGCAAGAAATGGCTAAAAGCAAGAAAAGGATTGCAGGAAAGAAAGGCTATTAGATTAGTTTGGAAGAACTAGGCAAGGGTTTTGAAGCCTTCGTTCAGTTCTAAAACACAAACATTGAACTTCAAAGCTAAATGCAGCAGAGATGATTTCTGTATCCTTGTGTATGTATTAGCTAACTATCTGAAAGAATTTAGATGACATACAATGTGTTACTCTGTAATGTGTATACAGAATGTACATTCCATTTTAACCTTTCTTCCATGCTATTCTCTGTAGCTCCCAGCAGCAAAAGGCTTTGTTGCTAATAGCTTCTATTCTGGGTTGACTCCCACCGAATTTTTTTTTCATACAATGGCTGGTCGAGAAGGTCTGGTTGACACAGCTGTAAAGACAGCCGAAACTGGATATATGCAGGTAACTTGTTAGTGAAGTTGGGGGTTTTATCAGCCTTGCAAATGGAGGATATTCCTCATATGCATGTTGAGGTGGGGGGTGGGGGGAAATGCATACATTGTGTGTGTGTGTGTGTGTTCTTAATGCAACAGAGAGTAATTGCTGTGAAATATGTGACTCTGCTCCGGTAGACATTATAAATGTAGAGGATTATAAACCCGACCTCAGGCAATGGTACAGTAATGTGCTTGTAGTAATCTGTTTCCTCTTGAATATAGATTATAAAAGCCCTTGTTCTGTGGAATTACTGAGGGCTACTTTCTATATAGTATGTGTTCCAGAAACCCATGTGAATGACGGAAGTTTTGTCCATACAGTATAGTACAGATCTGAGTTGAGTGCTTTTTCAGGTAAAAATAATTTGTATTTGAACAGTGATAAACAGAAAACACGGTTACTTAAAAAAAAAGATTTTTTGGGTGACAGAAGTGTGGCTAAAGCTCCCTTTCAGTATTTGTCCGCTTTAGGTAATAGGCCCCTTGGCCATATAAACTTAGACCTCAAGTTCTGTAAGACGTTAGTCTCTTTTGTTATATCTCCTCTGAAAACAGAAGTCCCTCCAACAAAGCTGCTTGCTATTAGAGCAGTCTTAAGACTTCAGTGAAAATATTTAGAGTAGTATTTTAAGTATAATCCTCTTCCCAGTGTAACAGGCAGTAGAAAAGATAATTTGGGGCTGAGGAAACATTCAGAGATACGCAAGTAACTCTGCAAAGACTCAGATAAATTCCTGTTGGGGTGGGTGACTAATTAGACCGTTTGTTTCCACAACTAATAGAATAATGTTTGCATGTGTGTAAGTATATAAAAATATATGTAATATAATAAGCAACCTGCAAAACATTTTTCCTCATCAACTTTCAGCCTTCATTAATAAATTGTAGCACTTGGACTTTGGAATTAAAAAAAATATATATTTCATCTTACCTTTTTCCTCCTCTGAAAAAAATTACTAATTTATATTCTTTAGTGGGCTCATTTACTTTCATAGAACAAGGAAGTCCATCTTTCAAGTCAAAATGTTTCTAACCACTAGTGCTTCATAGCATGCCTTTTTTTTTTTAGGGAGGCAGGGGAAGGAAGATAGTAGTAAGGAGATTTCTTACTACAATATATTAATGTGAGAGAATTAGCTAACTTTGGTAGAAAAATAATATCTACTGGCTTTGGATGAGCTTCTTAGCTTTTGTCAGTGAAAATAATCGTCTAGTTTTGCTTTCATATGCAAAAAGTGTTGTATGCCTTCAGAAATAAATCTGATCGGAAGAATATGAATATTCTGTCAAAAAATAAACCACACCAAGTTCCTCAGGTTATAATAGATTCTTGCAGCTTAGCGTTAAGTTTCATATATGATGGAAATGTGGAAAATTGTGCTGTTGCTTTAAATTTAATTATTGTTGACTTTCATGTTCTGGGGAATGAACAGTAAAGCCCTAGGGATAACGTATGACTTAAAATAGGTTTTCATGCCTGCTAGTCACTGTGTCAGATTTATTTCTTGAGATTGGTTTCTGTACTTTTTGTAATCCCAATTAGTAGCTATTTTTAAAAAGATTCCACTTATTTCCCATGCACTTTCCCCCACCCACTTCAGAGGCGGCTGGTAAAATCACTTGAAGATCTTTGCTCGCAATATGATTTGACAGTCAGAAGTTCTACGGGTGATATTATACAGTTTATTTATGGAGGAGATGGCTTGGATCCTGCAGCCATGGAAGGGAAGGACGAACCACTGGAATTTAAGCGAGTTCTAGACAATATCAGAGTAAGGATTACTGAAATATTTGTTCAAAGTATGAAAAGACTGTTAAGTAGGAGGAGGTAATAAATTATGGGAAGCATTGTTTCAGTTGAATTATTTATTTTTAAATTACCTTTTTGAGTGGTCCTGGTCAGTCTTTCAGCATATGTATGCTAAGAGTTACAGATTTACCTCAGAACAGAGCAACGAGGACCAAACTGTGAAAAATAGAATTTTATTCTGTGCTTAGACATAGTTCTAGGGCCTAGTACCCAACTAAGTCAGTAGTAATTTGACTTACTAAACAAAGGAATTCCTTATTAAGTAAAGACATGCATGTTCTTTGTGTTGAACTGCTTCTTAGGTCAGAGGCCTGATGTGTTGTTGAATAACTGGACATACTATCATGTTTGAAGAATGGTATTTTTTGGTTTTGGTTTTGTGGTTTGTTTGTTTGCTGATCAGATTTCTGTAATGTGAGTATAATAAATTGGTAGAATTAGAAGTGTGTGTGCGTGTACCTTGAGATTTACATAAGTAGAAGTATATGTGGGCCTTCTCTTAGCAATAGTCTGGTATTATATAGTAAAAAAAACCAAAACAAACAAACAAAAAAAACTAAAGAATGCTGTTAATCAATTGGACGTGTCTATATTCTGTGTCTTTACAATAAAGGTTTTCTGCATGTGTTGTATGTGAAGATGTAATTTTTTTTCCTCTTAAGGCTGTATATCCATGCCGAAGTGAACAAGCCCTTAGTAAAAATGAATTGGTGTTAACATCTGAGTCCATCATGAAGAAGAATGAATTTCTTTGCTGTCGAGACAGTTTTCTGCAGGTAATTATCTCACTTCCTTGTCACACTGTGATTAACTTTTCCTTATAAATCAAGGGGATGAAATAAAATGGTTGTATCAATCTGTAGGAGCAATGGCTGAATTTTATGCATTAGTAGCAAGAACAGTAGTTTGTTCATTAATATATTTGTTTATATCTGTATGTATTTAGGGGGTGGGGAGGTAGGACTAGTAATTTTAACTCTTATTGTGGTAGTTGTTCATGGTCACTATAGGAAGTTTAGAAATTGGAGAAAAATCTAGCGATTTTTGAATAGAAGCTGCTACTGGCCTGAGATGCCTTGCTGGAATTTGTCTAGGTAATTTGTCTCCATAGCAAGATGGTACAGTAATTATGTGCTTTCTCTGGAATGTCAGAAATGAAGTGATACTGACTCTATGTAAGGAACCACCAGGACTGAGTCTTATACTCTATTATTATTCATATGCTTTGATATTACCAACTTTCTGAATAACTATTTTTACTTATTTGCTTGTTTTCCTGTAATACAAATGCCAGCTATTCCCTTTGTTTTCCTAAGATAGTAACCCAGCAAAAAACTTCTCTACTATGAAGTGCTTTGCTGGACAGGGCTTGTCTTCTGGGGAGTTCTTACATGTCTTTTATGTGTATGTTCACATGACTGCTTGCACTAGGAATTGTACAAGTCAATTTGTTTGAGATAGCATTAAGCAATTTTAATATTTATGAAGCAGCCACAATTAAGACTACTTTGGCAGGCAGTGATTAAAACTGTAGAATTAAGCTGCCAGTGGACACATGAAGCTGTTACCTTGATGAACTTTCTGATTACTGGCAGTGATGAGAACAACATGAATTTAGTGACCTGCTTTTGAAGGGTGCCTCTGAGCAGGACCTGACAAAAGTGTAAGCCGTTGTTTATAAGCCTGATCTGCAATTCAATTACTCAAGCAGAGTTGAAAAAATAATTATATCCATACTTGAAATATGCTGTAAATTTTAACTGTACATCTGAAGGGAAAAAATATGCAATATACTGATGTCAAAATTTGGAGATGAAGCTGTTCTTTGCAGTGTACATCTTTTTAATCATACCAGGAAATCTAAGTAATTGCTATTAATTTCAGAAGCACAAATATGACTACCTCACCTTAGTGGTAATTTGTTTAACTTAAGATATTTAAGTTTTAGATACTGTTACATTTTCTTCTTTCCTTTTCTTTTTTTTTCTGTTCATCCTTGAAGACATTAACTGAGACAGGTTATGAAAAATATAATGAGGTAATTGTAGCATGTGTGTGCACTGTGTGAGCATTAATGTTAGTGCTTTTTAGCTAAAGATGTGTCTGTAGTGCTAAAGTAACTGATTAGCATATATACATTACTGCTTGTAAAATTACAATGTAGATGTTCATTGCAATGACTTACCCAGTTCCTTTTTAATGGTGGAAACCATGACACGTGAATTAATACCCACAGATAAATTTGAGGATTTGAGAAAGTCACGCACTAAAAGAAAGCTTTCCTTTCTAAAACTGATATTTCAACCTTTAGTGATATTATCAAGTTTTTCTGATGTTTTCGTATCCCTTCCTCCACTTTTTCCTTCCAGAACAGAGATATTTCTTGTCACTGTTATTTTACCAGGAGGTTCCTATAGTATGATTACCCACTCTTGTCCAGAGGACGGTATGTCTAAGTAGCCTTTTTCAAACAGGCTAGCATTCATTCTGCCTGTGCTCTGCCCTCACTGGAGGGAATTCAGCTGATGGAAAAGCAGATTGTTGGGTGGCACAGTTTCAGTTGTGTTAATATTTTAACATATTTGAGTATGTTAAGATACAGGTGAAGAGAAATTTTTGTTTTCTTATCGAAATTGGGAAAATCTTCAGAAAACTTCATGCTGAGCCAGAGTTTACTGAGTCAGTTTGGTCTGTTTTTTTTAAACAGGTCCAGAATAGAAGGCTTTATAGGTTTAGACTATATGAAAGAGGCAATGGTTTCTTGAGCTCCCTCTGGAAGTTACATAGCTGTACTCATTAGAGGACAGTGTTGCGCTGAAGGTAACTCCATAGAGACAGGCTCAGCAAACAGTGAGCTACATTTTCTTTCTATTTGTAGTGTAAATTAACCCATAGTTTGGATAAACTGCCAACAGATCATGCAAAGTTGGGAGGAATAGGCCATTTCCTCTTTTAGTTCTTATACATTAGTAAAACTTTGGACAAAAAAAAAAACTCATCCAAGATTCATCTTTAATTTCTCACGTTTATTTTTTGGCTCCTGTGCATGGAAATAATGTATAATTTGAGTACCTTATTTTTAGAATCCAGAATGATACATAACAATTGATTAGTATGTTGATTTTTTTTTCTCTAGATCAAATGTTCTGAGTGATCTTCTGCAAGTCCTGCAATGTTTCCTTTTTTATGCACTTGTAAAAAATTAACTTTTCTAATTCCATATTTTTTGCTTAACACATATTAGGAAATAAATTATCAATTTTACGCAGAGACTTCAGGGTCAAAAACCTTTAAAATGGCAAAATATTTCATTTATGAATTAATATAACTTGCTGCAGGGCAAAAGGGGCGGAAATGTATAAATGTATCCTGTTGTTATCAAAGTGGCGAAACAACTTGAAGCATCCGTTCTAGCAGCACACTGATATTGTTGGTTCTTTCATTTGAACTTTGTTCTAGTATTCACAGAAAATAATGTAGTCTGAAAATATCTTGAATGCCAGTTAAAATGTTGTTATTTTGAGACTCTGAGGATTCTTTTAGGATTAGAAGTGTTTTGATAATGATTTATGAATTCAGTTGGTTTGGTTTGTTTTTTTTTTTTAAAAAAGGCAGTCACTCATGTATTTACTCAATTTTGCAAGTAATTTTTGGTGCCTAGCTACTGCAGTGCTTGGAAGGAGTCCAGCATGGGGTGAAGAAGAGATGATGTCATAGAATCAACATCTGGGTTGTCAGGCAGGACTAATGGGGGATGGAAAGGGTTTAAAAGAACTCTGAAAATAAAATTATTTGCTTTTGTTTTTGTTTTGATAACCCTGTGTTATGGTAATGAGGTACACTGAGTCCGCTTGTGTGGAAAAGTTTAGTCATGGACCTCTTATATCATGACTACTTGTGTACTACACATCTGTATCCAAAGCGTAATGACCAAATAATTTTTCATGGAAATGTTGGATATTTTTCTAACAGCATTGTTTCAATTTATGTTCCAGTAAAGACTGCTAGAAGTACTTTTGAGTAAACCTGGTAAGAGAGTGAAAGGCTTAGGTACTGCTACATGTTACATGCAATTCTCTTACAAGGCCTCTCCATACCATAGAGAAGTTATTTGAACTATGTTAGGTAGAGACTGATGTGTATATATCAGTTTTGAGGGGTTTCCCCCCCAACTAAAGTGTATCTTGAATCTCTGAAATCTTTCCGGCTGGTCTCCTTTATATACCTCCTCTTTTGCCACAGTCTTTCCACTTTGACTTATTTTGAATACTGAGAAATGAGTATGTGTTTGTGTCAGTACACACAGAAAATAAGAATTTTGAGATATTTTTTTTAATTATTATTTTTGAAGGTAGAATCAGTTTCAGTAGGTAATGGGTAGGAAGGAAGGATCAACCAAAGTAGAAATCTTTTAAGTTTCCAGTGTGTGCTCAGGAAGGATGCTTTTATTCGGCATGGACCATATTCTTCGTGTACTGCTACTAATTTGTGGTTACACAAGAGTGAATCTGGTTTGCTAAATCCTAGTGTATGTGTGTGTCCTAGTTTTGATGTTCCTCTCTTCATATTGTGCATTGTTAATTTATTATTGTAAACTTTCCATTTGGAGCTCGAAGCAAATAATTTACTAAAGACTTCAGTATGGAGACCGTGTCTTTTCTTACTGTTGTTTAATGTAATTTCAGGAAATTAAAAAATTCATCAAAGGTGTTTCTGAGAAGATAAAAAAAACTAGGGACAAGTATGGCATTAATGACAATGGCACAACAGAGGTAAATAGTTTCAAGGGGGTAATCATGTTACTTTAAATCTTCATAAACTATTGCTTTTCTAACTGTTCTATTCTGTTTTCAGCCACGAGTTTTGTATCAGTTGGATAGGATTACTCCAACACAACTAGAGAAGTTTCTAGAAACTTGTAGGGACAAATACATGAGGTAAGTGTTTAGCCTGTTACTTTCTCTCAATTTATCCTCCCACCCCCAATTAATTATTTATTGCTTTTGTTTGCAATCTAGGAGTGTATTTTGCTATTTTTACTGTATGAACGTTGATTACATTGTGAATGCAATACAAATAAAGAATAGGAAAGAGTTGGCCCCAGTGACATAAACATAGCAAGATAGAGTGCCAAAAAAGAAAAAGCGTTGCCACCTACAAGTGGGCTTGTTAGGGCAGATATGTTCCCTTCCTCCTCCTTTTGAAGGAGATTGTTCAAAACCTCCAAAGAGTCCATGCAAAATAATGTCTGAATAGGTCAGTTTCGAACCCATATGAATCTTGATGATTATTTTTGATCTACACACTCCGTGAAGTGTTATTTCACTCTTCATGCTAGTATGTTCTTGAATCTGTTATGCACTTCTAGGAGGCTTTTGTTTGTTATTCTTGGTCTCTGACAATACAGTGACAATGTGGATGTTTTAATCTCTTACTATCCATTGAGAATTTCATTTGTGTAGACTCCTTGGATTTGTTCATTGGCGTGCAGCCATTGGTGACATCTGCTTTGTGGCCTCTTGCTTACCTGCACCAATTGTTTACTAGTATTTTTTCTTTTTTTCTAGAAAGTTCTTCTATATGTTACATTCTTAACTTAAATACTTTAAAACAATTACAATTTTTCTGCTTTCAGTTATTAGGATTACTTGTTTATGTTTGTCTTAAGTGTTCTTAAACATGAATTGTGTATTTTATTGTAGAAGGTTGTTTTAGTATAGTATATTATGCTGATTTGGCAACTGAAAGATGGTACTCTTGGAAAGGATCTAATTGCTACAATGATTTTTTTGTTTTATAAACTGTTGTCATTTTATGAGGAGAAATCTCTCAGCTGGGATTTCAGCAATTTTTGCGTAGATATGACATGAATGTAAAGAGATCTCCAAATAATAGTGAAAATAATAACCTCTACTTAAATAACTTTTGTTTTACAGTCACCCAGAGTTAAGTCCTTTACATGTTAGAAGCTAAATCACTATTAGAGAGCATTTTTACTTGGTAAGAGCTCATGAAGGAAAATGTAAGAAGCTGCTACAAGTTAGTTCAATTTAGGAAGTGGGATTGTGCCTTAAGATTGGAGGTTGTATTTGCTCTAGAAAGGCAGATTACATTGCACTCTGTGCAAGCTGAAGAATGCTAACTGCAGGATCAGAACAAAATTGTAGGGAAGAACATAAACCACCATGTCTCATTTTGAGATCGTGTAGTGTAGTGGTCTTCATTTTTTGTCCTGTAAGGACAACCAGTTCTCCAAGAACATAAATTTTAGAAAGAGGCAAATGTGGGAATAAGCCCATTACATACATAACTTGAAGGGAAAGTAGGTCATCAGTACAGGGCTTTTGAATAAGATGAAAACAAGAAGGCATTAATATCTGGATTTTGTTCTGATTAAAAAGTAATCTGTATAATAATTTCTTAAAGAAGACTTAAGAAAGGTCACTCATGCTTAAACAGATGAAGGGTAGTTTTGGAAATGTTAGCATATGGGATTTCCCTGAGTGAGGAATCCTGAATCTATTGCTTGATGCTAAGGAGGAAGAAGATAAGCGTTTTGTTTTCTGTTATGGATGTTATACTGGATCTGTGGAATGCCTGTATGAAAGGGCATCTTCTTGCCTTGCATGAGATCAATGTCCTGAGTATTGGTGACCTTTTAACCTCTCTCCTGTTAGTTTATTAAAAAAAAAAAAAGAAAAAAAAACTTCTGATATATAGAATCATAGAATCATAGAATGGTTTGGGTTGGAAAGGACCTTAAAGATCATCAAGTTCCAACCCCCCTGCCATGGGCAGGGACACCCTCCACTAGACCAGGTTGCTCAAAGCCTTATCCAGCCTGGCCTTCAACATCTCCAGGGATGGGGCATCCACAGCTTCCCTGGGCAATCTGTTCCAGTACTTCACCACCCTCACAGTGAAAAATTTCTCCCTAATGTCTAGTTGAAATCTGCTCTCTCTCAGCTTATAACCTTTACCCTTTGTCTTCTCACTACACTCCCTGATCAAGAGTGCCTCCCCATCTCTCCTGTAGCCCCCTTCAGGTACTGGAAGGCTGCTATTAAGTCTCCTTGGAGCCTTCTCTTCTCCAGGCTGAACAACTCCAACTCTTTCAGCCTGTCCTCATAGGGGAGGTGCTCTAGCCCGCTGATTAATTTTGTGGCTCTCCTCTGGACTCTCTCCAACAGGTCCATGTCTTTTTTATGTAGTTTCTGTCTTTGCTTGTTTAGCGTTTTATGATTTTTCCAGTTCTGTGTCTCTTTCTGTATTTTTTTTTTAATGAGAGAATTTCTTTATCAGGGCACAGATGGAGCCTGGTTCTGCAGTAGGAGCTCTTTGTGCACAGAGTATTGGTGAGCCTGGCACACAGATGACTCTGAAGACTTTCCATTTTGCTGGTGTTGCTTCAATGAACATAACATTGGGTGTGCCAAGAATCAAAGAAATCATTAATGCTTCAAAGGCTATTAGGTACTGATGTTATTGTTATTTTCATTTTGTTTTTTCTCTTTGCTTAAGTGAAACCTGATGGATAAATTTGAAATATGTGATATCATTTCCCTGTTCTCATTAATATATTAGACAACATAGAATGCATGGAATACCCAAACATGAAAACTCTTAATGTCTTTCCAACTAGTAATACTTAAGGCCAAAAGAGAGGCAAGTCTTATTTTTCTGAAAATCAAAGGAGGTAAAGTGGTTACTTCCTGAGTTCAGTATTCCATTAGGTGTCTCATATATCGTGAAACTTTCTGATGTTTAGTGGTAGTTGAAGCATACCTATTCTTAGGTATCCATGAAGCCGTACTTAAATAACACTAGAATAGTGTACGCCATGAAAATAGTCAGTAGTTGTTGTGTTATAATCTCTTGTATGTGGGCTTGTCTTTACCAGCCTGAAGTACATGAACAATAATTTTCTTAAACGTACCTGAGGAAGCTGAAGGTTTCTTTGTCTTAAGTTCTACTCTAGATTATGAGATAGGTTTCATAAGGCAGGCTGTCATTCAAATTGCCATCTAGTAGAGTGATTTCTTAACTGTTTTTTTTGTGTGTTTATTCTTTGTAGCACCCCTATTATAACAGCACAGTTGGACAAAGATGATGATCCTGATTTTGCCCGTCTGGTTAAGGGAAGAATTGAGAAAACTTTATTAGGAGAGGTAGGAAAAATTGTATTATTGCTTAATGCTTTAGATGTAAACATTAGCCAGTTGCTATTGGATTTTTTAACCATTTTCACATGCTAACTATTTTGCCTTTATCTCTTAAAGATTTCAGAATATATTGAGGAAGTGTTTCTTCCAGATGATTGTTTCATCCTAGTGAAGCTGTCTTTAGAGCGCATTAGACTGCTGAGATTAGAGGTGAGTTGTTCAGCTCTTACACAGAATATGCGTTGGGTAAGTACCAAAGGGTCTCTTAATCCTATTTCATAAACAGAAATCAGACCATTGGCAGTTAAAAAAAAGAAACTGAATGAAAGCTGTCCTATGGCTACATTACCTGTGGATTTCCCCCTCCCCCTTTTTTTTTTATGTTTTAAAGTGGATAATTTTTCCTTATTTGGAAATGAGAGAACATACGTTAGTTTCTTGGTGTCTTGCTAAAGACAAGGATGCCATTTCTGTCCATTAGTTAACATATAGGCCAGTACCCTCAGCATAGGATAGTATTTAATATATTTTATCAGTAGCAGTTTTTGTTTCTTACTCTGCTTTTTTATATCCTGTTGAAAGACTCCTGCATGTATTTGAGCAGGTTTATATATGTTAAGAGATACCCTCATGTTTTCTGGCTGCCTTCTGCCACAGGTGAATGCAGAGACTGTGCGCTACTCTATTTGCATATCTAAACTCAGAGTAAAGCCTGGGGATGTTGCTGTCCATGGAGAAGCAGTTGTATGTGTGACCCCTCGTGAAAATAGCAAGAGTTCAATGTATTATGTGTTGCAGTCCCTGAAGGAAGAACTACCAAAGGTAAAAACAAAGGCTGTCTCATGCTTTTGTGGGAGGTAATCAGTAATAATAATCTGGGGTTCTATGGTGGGAAGACAAAACTATTCTTGTCAGCATTGACAATGAAGATAGTCTGAATATGTAACTCTTAGATTATGATGCTACTGTTTTACAGCTGAAACTAAGCCTCTATTACTGATCTTTATGAGTAAAACTGAAGCCTCCATACTTTCCCTTACAACACTTACTGAAGCATTCAGAGTGCAGCAGTTGTCTTCCAGCTGCATCTAGAGTTGAACCACATCATAGTAACTGGTACTTTTGCAGCTTTCTGTGAGGAGACTGTCTACTTTGGATTTTAAAAATATTGATAAGTGCACCTTATTATTGGCAGGATGCCCTTTCAGTTATGTGGACCTACCAGCATTCAGAGACACCCCAGGCTGAGTGTGAGGATATCTGGAGTAAAATATGGAATGTAGGTAGTGAGTAAAGTTTTATAGAGCAGTGTGAATGTCAAATTTGCACTAGTGTATTTAAGAGCAGGAAATCATATTTCATATGTATTTTAATTAAGCATTTATTTCAAAGGCTGGAGCTTCTAAGTAGGCTTGAGTGCTGATAATACATTGAATGCTGATTATATTGCATTGCTGTACACATCAAAATTACTAGCTTTTTTTGTTTTGTGAAGGTTGTAGTGCAAGGTATACCGGAGGTTTCTCGAGCTGTCATTCATATTGATGAACAAAGTGGAAAGGAAAAATATAAACTTCTAGTTGAAGGTGATAATCTACGAGCTGTTATGGCTACTCATGGAGTAAAAGGAACAAAAACGTCCTCTAACAACACTTACGAGGTAATGTTCAAATGGGTACTGTGGGTTTTTCCCCATAGCATCTTTATTACAAGTCCTTGTAATATGCAGCAGTTGATATCTAATCAAGCCTGATTTCACTCATCGTTGTCAGAATGCATTAACACAAGAGAATAATTTGACTGGCAGCACTGTCCACTTCAAAGAAGCTTTTTCTATAAATACTTTTAAAATGAAGAAATGCAAAAGGGTAGTAATGGAAATGGGTATTTGACATCAGGTAGTATTTGTTCCAGGAATATACTTGCTCCAAGCATTTGGTTCTTAATTAATTTAACATAATCTCTTGTGTAGGTGGAGAAGACTCTAGGAATTGAAGCTGCTCGGACGACTATTATCAATGAGATTCAGTATACAATGGTGAACCATGGTATGAGCATTGACAGGAGACATGTTATGTTGCTGTCTGACCTAATGACTTACAAGGTTTGTACTATGCTTTTTTTAAGTGTTACATTCGTCTCTTTAGGCAAACTAATTTTACCAGGTTTGAGAAGGATGAGTGAGCTAGGGAGCTGGAAATCATTTATAGGTTTAAAGAATTGTAAATTGTACTGGCCAAATACTGTTGTTTGTATATCAAACAAAATGTTTAGTTAATTTAAGTCTTGGGGTAGTAGGGAGATGGTCTGTTTTGACTGAAAACAAATTGATATAATGAGTAGGGAATAATAATTTCCTACTGGAAATAGGAATCCTAAAAACGGTGGTATGAAAATCAACTGTTTGTGTAATCATGCATGCAATTTAAGGCTTGCTGTGCAGAAAACCATGTGGGGTGTGGTTTGTAGCAGCTGCACTGTGTGGAAGAGTCAAAGGATACAGATACTACAAATAGAATCAGATTACGGGTAGAGTATGAACAGTCTTCCAGAGCTTGTTAGCAGAAAATTGTTCTTCATTGATTGACTTTCTTTCCTTCACAACCAGTATGTTCTTAGATTTTAGTACACTTAATGAAGCAAGATTTTCCACTTTGCCTGCCAGAGTGCAAGGGTTTAACTTGGGTAAAATGGATGAAGGAGTTCTGACTTCTCCCGAAACTGTAAGGCTTTGTACTGAGCTGCAGCAGTCCCCGGGGCTGGCTGTGTGGATCTGCAACACAATAGAAATAGTGGAAAAGGGCATCAGAATGCAGTATTTTACATTTGTTGGGCTCGTAGCATGCATTCTTTTGTCTGTACTTCTGACTTGTGCTTCTGTGCACAGCCTGTTATAATCAGGATGTTTGTTAAAAACAGAGGCAGAAATAAACCAAGTTAGCTTAAAAAACTAATTACTTTCTTTCTGGAGAGTGAAAAAATAAAGATTTTATGTTTTCTGTAAACTCCTGGCATTGAAATCAGATTATGAGGAGACAATAAGCAGTAGCTTCAGTATAGTGCTGTGGGACCCCACTAAAGTTAGTAGCTAAGCAATTAGTTTATACTTGTGGTTTTTTTTTCTCATGACACCTTTCTTTCAATCTTTCCAATATACTTGCTTTAAAAAAAAATCTGTTAACCATTTACAATAGCCTCTGTTGTATATGAATAATAAAGTTTTATTTAAATATTGATTACAACCAAACTATTAACCTTCAGGATGTTAAGTGTGACGCAGTATATTATGACAATACTGTACTGTAGATAGTAACCTTTTTACTTATTACTTGTTTCATGTGTTTCTTAGAATAAAAACTACATTTCTATTGTTCACTTGATTTGGTTCTTTAGGAAACATAATTACCTCCAGCCACTATTGTGATAGTCTTTCTTATGGGTTTTTCCATCAATCAAGGGTGAAGTGCTGGGCATTACTAGGTTTGGACTGGCAAAAATGAAGGAAAGTGTGTTGATGCTGGCTTCTTTTGAAAAGACTGCAGACCATCTCTTTGATGCAGCCTACTTTGGACAGAAGGATTCTGTTTGTGGTAGGTATTGCAAATTCTGTTGCAGTTTTTGGTCCTTATCCAGCATCTGTAAACCTCTTCAAAGCATTGCATTTTTCCCCTTGTTAAGTTTTCTGTTTGGCTTATGTGTCAAAAACTTCAAGTCTGAGACTGATTCATACTTCTTGATCCTAGATGTTTGGTGCATGTTTCTCTACTTCTGATCTCAGTTACAGATCTTGAAGTCGGTCGAATTCTTAAAGCAGACTTTTAGTAATTTGGTTTTGCTTCTCACTACATAGCTCAGTGAAATACCAGGGAATTCGTGCCACTATCAGTAGTTCTGGTTTTATTTTATTTTGAAAGTGTGTGTATCTTCAACATGGAGAGCTGATTAAGGAATCTAATACCCCATTCAGTATTTAGGTTTTGCTTTCATTCCTGCTAAGAAGTAGGGAGACATGTATGTCTCAGGTAGCATAGGTGAATATCATACTGTGCATAATGATTGCTTATGCAGTTTGCCAATTGTACCTAGAAATAAACAGAAAGATGAAGTTCTTGAATTAGTTCTGATCTAAATAGATTAAAATTTTGTGTGGTTTTTTGCCTAAATGAGAAACCTTGTTCATTAGTGCCCCATTCCTTAACAGGGGAAAACCCTGTCCTGAGAAGTTTATTTTTAAATGTACCTACTCTTCAGTTTATAAAGTAAAGCTCATTAACATCCTCTGAATCATCTTCTCTGACTCATCTTCTGACTGAATTAATGAAAGAATCTGTGAAGAGTTTAAAAACATATGTATAAGTGCGCACAAGTGCGTGCAAACATACATACAGCCAAACAGAAAATTCAAATAGATGAGTTCTGTCATTCTGTTTGTCTCATAATTTTGCATTTCTGCCATATACTCTAATATCTGGAATTATTTTTCTTTTGTTGAACTTCTTTGTCCCCCATTGCTCCCAGGTTTCATTCTCCTTTAAGCTACGTACATTTTTAAATTATTTATTAACAAGTCTCTTTCTAATAGGTTAAACAGAAAAGTAGAAGTCAAGCAGGTTTCACTTTAATCTGTTAATGAACAGCCTGCTGTCCTGGAGTTGTAACTGCTCACTTGGAGTTTCTGGGTACTACCGAAGTATAAAAATATGAATGTAACAGGTTAAGGTTTACTAGTTTGCGGGTATTTCTAGGTGGTCTTAGAGAGTGTAGTCAGTTTCAAACAGTGCTTTGTGGACAGTATATTTTCTGAATCAAATAAGTTAGAAATGCCTTTGTATTACTAGTCTGTATTTTAATAATTTTGTCACTTTCTGGCTGTCCAGCATTCCAGGTGAGTGGGATTTTCTTAATTTTTAATTATTATTTGCCCATGATTAAAGCAAAGATCCTATGGAAAACTGATTCCATCCTGGACAGTAAGAAAATGTTTTCTCAACATCCCCCCTGAGCTGCTGAAATCTTATTTTGAATAATGTGGAAACCAAAGACCTTTTCATGTTGCCTCCTATATAAATATTTTAGTTCAAATAAGGAAATGGAATGGACAAAACAGAAAATTGTTGTCTGTCTTCCAAAACTGAAGACATGATGCTGCCTTGCTTGTATGAAAAAGTGCTTTGCAGCTGTCTGACCTGCCCATCACTAGTTATCTCTGAATTAATATGAAAGGAATCATACACGCTCATGGTTTTGCATCTCCAGAGCAGGAAAAAATTATAAACATTGCCAAGAAAAACAAGTATGTACCCAAAATCAACTATAGGTGCTGAACTGAATGGTGTCTGAAATCAGTGCTTCTCCTCGATGTGTGGGTGTAGTTTTAGACCATGTGGCCTTTGAATGCCTTTTGTGTTGTAAGATTTTTTTTTTTCCCCTCAACTGAATGGGGAACAGCTGATTCCTGCTTTACCTACATAAGACAAGTATTTTCTTTTGAGAATTGCTAATGTCACCTTTCAGTGGGCAGAGCAGGTTAAAACTAGAGCAGAGGAGTACATCCAGTTCCAGCATCATCCAATGGATGCTAGAAGCGGGATCAGCATGAAGTGCTAATATATGCAAGCCACTGTTTAGAGATACAGCCAGTTTCTGTCCCCTTCCCAAGGTGTAGCCAACCGCACTCTTATTTCTATCTTAAGAGCGGGAACTGAGAGGTCACTGCTGTGACATTCATTTATAAGGAGGCTGTCTGGAAAGGAAGTATCAACATAAACTCTGCAATATGAGCGGTATGACTGGCTTCATCTTTACCTAGCTTCTTCCAGCTGAAAGTGAGAGCAGCAGTTCATGGCTGTCAGCCAGATGCTTAGATCTGCAATAGATTATAACTGGTAGTGTTACAAGACATTGCACTGGAGGAGGCTTGGATGGTTATTAGAGTGGAGTGTGCTGTCCTGGCAGTTCTTTTGCCATCAACAACATCATTATCTTCACCTGTCTGATTATATTGTCATTGGCCTCTAGTATACATTAGTCTGAACAGATATATAAGATACACTTGGTTGTTACAGTGGCATGTTCTGTCCAAACATTTCCTGCTATACTTAACTGCTGTCAGGTGCTGCAGACTTACTACTTTGTTCATGAGGCAAAAGGGAGGTGGGGAGGACAGGTGGCTGGTTGTATACATGGAAGTATTACAAGGGAAGGATTATTCCCAAAATCTAAATGCAGTTTCTGTGGTTCAGTGCTTGGCACAAGTTGAAAGGTTATTGTGCAAAAACCAGGTAAGTTTTATGCTGCTAGGTTTTAGAAATTTATTTCCTTTATCCGTTGTAACCTGCATGCTGTAGGGGGCGCACAAAATAGTGGGCCTAAACATAGAGTAACTCTGAAAAATTCTGTTCAGCACAAGACTAAGTGTGTAGTGTTGGAAAATGCGTAGCAGAAATGGTCTAAGAGCAAAAATGCAGAATCTTTATACATTTGAATTACCGATCAAGTCATTCCAGATTTTTAAAAAAATTGTTTTTCATCCTTTGTGCATTCAAAGGTACTGCTATTTATTGTTGTTTTCTTAAACATTTATGTGAAGGACAATATTCTTCTACTTCTGAGAATGTGAGAAAGTGTCCTGTTGATCTTAACAGTATGCAGCGAAAAACAATACAGGCATCTGATAGCTTGCTTTTGATGTTGAATGTTCTTTGGAAAAGTTGTATACATAATTAGATCTGGAATATAAATGTGTCAGCATGTTGCTGTGAATATGTTTTAGCTATCAAAAATAGTTGGGACAGACTAAATCTTCAAAACAAGCACTTTTTGAGTTGTCGTGAAAATGCAAAAAAGTGGTATAGCTGAAGAAGTGGTATTCCTCTTTTGCTGGGAAGTTGCAGGGGTTTCAAGGGAACTCAGACAGATTTGACTGAAGTTTTAGCACTGAGTCAGAGCGTGAACAGACCATAACTTAGCCTTGCATCTTCTGTGATGCAAGTGAAATGTGGCTTTTCCGAAAACAAACCTGATGAAGGTTTTTCATTGCCAGAGAATGTGATTAGAAAAGGCTGAATTTTTCCTGTCTAGAATTTAAATAGCACAGATTAAATAATGGACTAATCTGATGACTGTAATATTTAACTACCTAGTGAAGAGATGGCCTGGTTTCAGCTGAGACAGTTAACTTTCTTTGTAGCAGCCAGTAAGAGGCTGTGTTCTGGATTTGTGCTGAGGAGAAGGCTGATAACATGCTGATGTTTATAGTTGCTGTCAGGACAGTCAAGGATGTTTACGCTTCTCTGCTGTGCCAGTGTCTGCAGCGGCAGGAGAAGCAGGGAGGGAGCACAGCCCCAGTTACTAGCCTAGGATTTGACCTTAGGTTTAGGATTGAGACTCAAATTGGCCAGTGGTCTGTTCCGTGTTATGCACGTCATGCCCGGGATATAGATGAGGCTCGGTCTGGAAGTATTCTCTTTCTGGGTCAGCTCATTCTGGGTGGCCCCTCTCTCAGAGTTGTCTTGCTCTCTTGGTCAGCTCTCTGTCTCAGATCGTTGGCCTCTTATATCCTTTTCTGCGATTGTGGTTTCAGGACTCTCCCTGCTCCATGATTATTAGCCAGGAATGCACTGAGCCTTGCTCACTGGGTGGTGAGCACCTGCACTGTGTATAATTCATTTATATATTTGTATGTATTGGTATTATTTATTGTTGTTGTTTTCAGTTCTCTTGTAGTTTAGTTATTAAATTCTTACCTCAACCCATGAGTTGCTTTTCCGTTTACCCCTCTAATTCTCTCACCTGTCCCCAGGGGGGTGGGGTGGTGTGTGTAAAACCATAAGAGACCTTGGTCTTTACATGTGAGATTCAAGGAGATTTGATGGGCAATGCATACAGAATGGCAAATTAAAATAGCTTTGTAAATACCTGCTCTTCAGATGTTCAGTGTTTGTTGGTTTTTTTTCCCTAGGTGTTTCTGAGTGCATCATCATGGGAATCCCGATGAATATTGGAACAGGACTTTTTAAACTGTTGCACAAAGCGGACAGAGAATCAACCCCTCCTAGGAGGCCTCTGATATTTGATAATAATGAGTTTCATATTCCCATTGTAACATAGCACTTGGACATGAAACACTATTAGCAAAACAAGAAATAGCAAGAAAACATCATTTAAATTAAATGTGTATTATAAGTTCTGTGTCTTCAATAACTGAATTGTTAAGTGAAGTACTAGCAAAGCATTGCCCAGTTGTTTACCACCTGTTGTTAATACAGACCCTGAAAGGAGAGGCTTCTCTGTACCACAGAGTGGAAGTAAATTTAAAGTGGATTTCAGCTGATAAAATTTTCTTTTTCATGCACTAGGATTAGATCTTTGTTTTAATGTTAATGGGTGGAAGTTGTTATTAACTCAGTATTTAGACATGTATATTCAGATTTGATTACCAAAAAAAGTGCAGGAGTTCTGTGAGCTTGCACAGAGTGCATTTGGAAATGGCTTTTTAGTGGGAGCTGCAGAAGTCAGTCTATAGCTGTTAAGAACACAGACTCCAGAAAGCTAGAACTGAATCTCTGATTAATTCATACTGAGTTAAACTTGAGGAGCGCTGTTGAAAGTGTTTGAAATATTTGCTCTTTGCTTGTATTTTTAAAATTGTTTTTCTTTTATCCCTAGTTATTATGCAATAAATGGTTTTCCTCCCCAGGATTGTGCTTTGGGACATACCTGAAAGAAGCTGTAGATTGTAAAGCTGCTACTAAATTCTGAGAAGACTGTTACAAGAACATTACCAAAAGAAAAGTGTAAAGCTTCATTCAGAGAATGTAAATCTGTTGTTTTAAGGTGCCACTGTGTTCATATTTCAAATCATCTTCCGTGCAGAGAAGACCTGGTATGAATTCAGCATTATTCTGTCTTTTCAATGTAATACTAAGATATACTACTGCCTAGATTTTGGCAGGGTAAAGATTGAGAATGTAATACATTTAGTATCTGCTCTAAAAGCCATATCTACTTTGCTATTTCCCTTTTAACAATAGGAATTTCAGAATAAATGAAAAATTTATTTGTGATCTCAGTGAGATTGACACTTACTGATTTGTCTGTATAGAAGTCTAGCTCTATTTCTTTTTAAAGATGTAAGTATGAGACGTGTAGGGGCCAAGTGGAGAGAAAGCCAATAAACCTTTCCTGTGGATAAGTACTTCCTTTTATCATAGGAAATTGTACTGAAAGTGCATGATATTTTTGTGAATAAAGATTCTTCTGAAGGTGTAATGGGTGGAGTTTGTCTTTGAATGAGTAACCACCTCTTCTTTTTTTTTTTTATTTTTTGGTAAATATAGCTATTTAAATGGTGGCTTTACTTTCTTGCATGTGTTAAAAGTATTCAGTAAATTACATCTGTTATCATTGTCTGTAATATGACAATAAAACCAGGCAGAGATAAAGAAAATGTAAATTTTTTGTTTGTTTGTTGATGCATTATATTTGTGCATAATTAATTTATGGATGACCTAACCTCCATCTCCCTCCTTCGCTTAGTTATTAAGACAGTTGAGAATTATTGAGTATAAATGTTACTTACAGTCTAAACTAATATGTAATATAAGACCTATATTGCTTAAATATAAACACATTTTTGCCCTTCAAGCAGGCAATATGCTTCAACAGTGTTTCAGTCAAAACCAGCTTGTTTACAAGAGCACTCTAAATTAGTAATTATTGTTTGGGCTTTCTGTACAGTCAGTGAATGAATTAGCTGTTGAATTTCACTCACAAGCAGCTTTTTTTTAAGGGTCAGTTTTAATGGTCAAGGAAATGGAATTTTGGGATATTTCTTAAAATATACGTTTTTATTATCTTTAGTGCAGCTTTCATTTTTAAAAAAAATTACCATTTTGGATATTTTCCTCTATTTTGTAATGGGTGTCCTAACTCAAATTAAATACTAAGTTAAATGTAAATTTTCAAGAAGTAATTTCATTTCTGAAAAATTACTAGATAACAGTAGAGTCCTAGAACAGAACATCCCAGACTGCCAACGTCTTTGCGTGGAAAAGCATCACTGATCCATTCATCATGTCTCAGTGTTGTTTGCGTACTTATCACATTAAAAACACTTGTGAAGTTAAGGCTTAAATCTCTAGCTGTTAGCTTATGGGAATGATTAGGTACTATCATTCAAATAGGATCACCAGATGCCCTTAAAATTTTAAATGTCCTCCAGCTCCTGTAGAACATGGGCATTGAACTTAAGAATAGTAGGGTTGCTGGAGAATCTCAAATATGAACTGCAGAGCCAATGGTGCAGGAGGCAGGCAGCAAGGGCGGCTGGAGATGAGAACCTGAATTCTTTTCAGTATTGCTGATGGCATATTTTTAAGAAAGCAAGAACTGGCTACCAGAATTCATTAATTATGAATAGCCATATTCTCTTTTTTAATTTTCTCCGTACTTTTCATCTGTTTTAAAACAAGTGTAAACATTTCCCTAATTGTCAGGCTTAGAAACTCTGTGGTAAGTCATTTCTAAACTGATCATGGATTGGTTGTTTTTTTTTTTCTCAGTGAAGTCTGCTGAAAATACTACTTTACTGTGTGACTTGCAATAATATGTGAAAGCAGTTTTCTGTCTTAATCTCAAGTAAATGGCAAAGCAGATACATGGCTCATTGGTACTCTTTCAAGATGAGTAGTTCTGGATATTATGTGTAGTGGGTCAAAAAACCCCATCCATCTCCACTTGAATATTTACTTTTAAAAATACTTCAGTAGATACTTGGAGATGGGGGCAGCTTCTGTATGTGTGTCTCTGCCCTAAAAACAAACTAATAAAAACCACCTTTGGTCCCTCTGATTGGAACACTGAAAATTACGTTCTAGTCTGGTGGCAACTCAGAAAAGCCTGGAGGCCTGGCAGGAGGTAGAAGGCTGCAGTAACTGCTGAATTGCAGAGTGAAGAGTCAAGTCAGCTCGACCATGAGGGCAGCATCTTCACAGCCCTGGGAACAGAGCAGCAGAGCCTGAGCAGGAGTGTGAGCAAAGGGGGAGAGGACGATGAAGAAATCAAATGGAGAAGCTAAGTCAAGCTCTGCTTCCGGAGACTGTTGGAGGAGGGTTAGGTGTTTGCTGTGAAATACATTTCTGTGACAGCTGTACGGCAAGGGACTGTTAAGAGCATCCAGGAAAGACAAGCTTGTGTCTGTGGTCAGGGCTCTCGAGGTTGGCTGTGCAGCCTCAGGTGCTGGTGGTTGAAGTTAAACAAGTGCTTTTGCAAGCCTGTATAATATCATTCTAGAATGTATGTAGCCTACATAATTTTGACAGAAGAGTAGCATTATAATTTTTACAGATGAGGTTTACAGTAATTAACAATCTGTGACTGCTTAACCCGTAGCCTTTGCCAAATTACTGTTCCCTCCCTGTAGTACTTGCATTTAATGGGAAAAGTACTCAAGGTGGAAAAAGTACAGAGGCAAGTAGTTAATTAGGAAACCAATAAGCAGAGAGCAATTTTTTTAAAAGGTACTTTGTTTTTAAACAAGTTATTAAGTACTTCCTTAATATGCTTATCAGTAAACTACCTTAAACATCTCATCTGCAGAGAGATAAGAAAATAGAAGCACATGCTAATAGGTTTCCCATTGTGAATATGGGAAAGAATATGGGAAACTGGGAATAAATCTAAACTGTGCTGCTTTGGCCCATAACTTGAAGAAATTCAGCATGGAAGGCTATTCCTTTTTTTTTGCTTTTTCTATGTTAAAAAAAGGCGGCAAACGAATGCTGTATTTTATAAATTAACTACAAGTAGGATGAAATTTGGTTTCTTCAGGACAAATGCTCCTTGATGTCTGATGACTGGTCACTGTTTCAGTATAAGCTGAAGGAACCACTGCAACAGGTAATTCCTCAGTTTTGTATCACTACTCACAGACAGGAATGTCTTTAGAAAGCCACAGCAAACAGGATGAAGATTTTTTTTCATAGTGTCTGCATGTTTGCCTAGATTCTTCTGTGTATGTAACTGCTAAATGTATCTTCAAAATGGTTAGCTAAAGCTATGTATTCAGACTTTGAAAAGTCTGTCAGTAATTAAATATGTGGAAAAAACAATAAGAAAAATTGGCCTGTGTTTTTTATGTTGTGTAAGAACAGAAAAGCTAGAAGGGATCAAACTAGAAAATGTTTTAATATTTTAATGCACAAATACTTGACAGGTTATTTGGATGTAATTACAGTATTGCTAACAATGCATAGCAAATTTATCTCGAGGAATAAATACCAAAATCTCACAGGACAATCTGAAAGACTGAAATAAAACCAGCCCTACTACTCTTGCATGTCAGTGCTTGTGAAAATGAATTAAGGTTTCCTGTAGCTGATAAACTGAAAATTTTAAAACATTCCTTCTAATGAAATTAGATAATATAATTTTCCACTAGAGAGCAGCATTTTCTTTTGGGAAAAGAGGTGTTTGGGTAGCAATTTTTATTTTTCTATTAAAAATGGGTTTTGCACTATCAGAGCTGAAATACGAGTATGAGAAGGAAGGGTTCCTTTTAAAATCATAAACATGAGGAAGAAGATTAAAGAAAGACATTTTCCAAAGAAGGAGAAAAACAGAGTCCAGACATGCTTTTTTGGTAATTAGTAAGGACTTGCTTATCTTTTGCCCCATCTGCCTTAAAAAAACAACCAAACAATAAAAAGTAACACTTACATAGAAGGTTGCAGTCATTCCCAAAGGAACCCAGCAAGTTGCTCCTGTAGAACACTGGAAGAACACTGTATCTGCACTGTGAAAGAGGATGTGTCTTTTGTTGCAGCATTTTCCATTGTTATAATCTGCATTCATTCTCTATAGTGAGTACTTAAATATAGCTCCAAGAGCTTTGAAGCATGAAGTTCCGGTGGCTTGCTCAGTAGCATCTCGTATTCTTCATGTGCTGCAGAACCCCAAAGCAAGGCTGTATCAAAAACACTTGAAGGTGATGCTGAGAGATGCAAGAGAACAATATTTAGCACTGAAAATAATATGGAACAAGTGGTCTTCTCCGTGTACAGACAGTTGAAAACAGTAAGATTTATGAAAGATTAGTTCCACTTCAATATCTGGAATCTACCACAATGCCTGTAGCTTTGTTAGTTCCTATCAGGTGTGACTTAATTCACAGTGGTCTTTTGAGTGAAAACTTTGTGTTGTCTGGCTGTGTGTAGGGGTTCTGTTGGCCATGAACTTCTTTGAACACCAGAGTTTCTTCTACTAACATGTAAAGCCACTGTATACATCAGATGGGAAAAGGTGTTCCTTAACACAAAGAGGTTGTCCTGTGAGTCCAAACCTGCAAGATCAGGAATAATTGCATGTTCCTTTTGTAAGCAATGATGGTAGGTGTGACTGACGTACAGGAATATGGTGGTTTCTGAAGGTGTTGAGGGTAGGGGGAGGAAAGCTGAAAAGACAGGGAATGCAAAGATAAGTGAGGGGATATGGAAGCGATATAGAACAGAAGTTCATAGCTGTTTGGGAGGGGAAAGAAAAGTGCCAGCTAGGTAAAGTGATGCACAGATATCCATAATCTCTACAAGGAGTCCCAGTGAAGTGATGGCAATGGCTGGGAAAAGGACGTGTATTCCTGAGAACTAAGATTTCATCATTTGTACTGGAGATTACTGTCCGTGACTGTGACAACTGATAGGAAAATCATCATTCATTCATTAGATGACTATTAATAATGAGTAATAAATCTGAATTATTTCCTTCAGTTATTATATCTGTTTGGTTATAACATTCTTCCAACCAACAGTACACAATTGCAGCTTCTTAACTACAGTGATATGCTACAGTTAACTGCAAAAACCGCTGTGCATGGGGGGCTCTGGTACAGTCCATGGGCAAGATCACATCTATAGTGGTGGGGCAAGTAGGAATCTGTCTATCAGTGTTGACACCTGCAGTTAGAAGCATTCCTGGAAAATCTGTATTTGAGGTGTTTTTAATACTATGTAAATCCTGCTGCTGGGCCAAAATACAGAAATTACATCAATTAAATTCCTAGTGTTGTGTCTCACACTAGAAGAGAGGCTACAACATCTATGAAGATCAGATGGGTAATTCACTGAAATTTGAAAAGGAAAACTATTCTATGTAGATATTTTTGTTGTTAAAAAAGACTACTATTTGTACTTAATGCCTGCCATCACACGTTGATTTCAAAGCTGGATAGTGCTGAGGAGTTTTAGTCCATGGATGAAAGAGGACATGCCTTTCATGGTCCACAGAAAGCTGGGGTACCCCATGGGATTTCATACCAAGTTCCTTTCTCCTCCATGTGTTTTGTCAGTTGGAGACATGGTTGACCAGAAATGAAGCTATTACGAAAGCCGCAGGTATCTGGATTATTAACCACATTAAGGCATTTTATTCTCCTTTTTGTGAAGGTGGGTGTTCGTTGCCAAATCTTTCAATATCTATGGTAATTCTATCTGCATACACCTCTTTTAAATATTAAATTGTGAAGATTTTTAAAGCAAAATAAAGAAAATTAATTGACAAGAAATGCAAAAGCAAGAGTGAGACTGTGCCAGTAAACTTTAGGAGTCCCAGAAAGTGCCAGAACTTAGATGTGAGATTTAAAAATTATTTGACTTATTATTCAGGATTTTGTTAGTTTCTGAGAAGAATTGGTTAGCAGTGTGGTATGATTCATCCCTGTTTGTAATCCCGGGATATTATTTTCTCTTTTGTTACTTCACATAGGTGTTGACTCTTAGAGTCCTCTTTTTTACAGAATGAAGCCCTTTGGCCTGAGCAATACAGCCATAGATGAGGGATTCTTCGACTCAGGCCAATTCACAGCATCTCTACTGTAAACTGCTGATTGTCTTTGGAGTGCTGAGGACAGCCTTGGCCATATCATGGTGCAGGCTTGAAGTACCCACAGCAATACTGTGCGACTCTTTGCTGAAGGGCGCAGTGGGTAGGGGACCTCTTTCAAATACATGCTGGAAGGAAGCACACACCTTGTTCCTTACGCTACTCTAACCCCTACACTCTTCCAGTGCAAGGATGCTAAAATGTTTGCTGTATGTATAGATGTCTTGAGAAGCTCACAAGACACACTCATTCCCTTTCCCATATGCCATTCTTCCAGATTTTCAGCTAATAGAAATATTTTCCAGTTACATCAGAGGCTTCCTTTAAAATTCCATTTCTACAAAGATATATAGTTCTTCTGACTTACGCCACTGCTGTGCATTTTCCAATTCCCCTTTACATTTATTTCTTTCTCCTCGTCCGTGTTTCTCACACAGATTCCTCCCTTCTGGGCCTGTAGTGACTGTCACTGCTGGTGACACCGCTTCCCCGCAGCACTGCTCTGTCAACCATACTGTGCCACTGGCTGGCTTCAGCTCAGCCATGCAAGGTTACTGTGAGCCTTTGCCTGGAGCATAATTAAACCACTCAAGGAAAAAACAGCTCCTCAGCACATCTGGATGTGAAAATTTACTGCCATCAAAATTACAACTACGGTCAAATAACTTCAGAAAAAAAATGACCTTATTATATAAGGGAATGTATTCGTACTCTGAAATGAAAGGCAACCCTGCTTCATGGGGCTCTGTCAGCACTGAAAACTTACTTAGCTGTTTAATTTTCCATTTTCTTTTCTCTTTAGCCTGTTTCTGGTTCTTCCCACTTACCTGACATGAATGTTGTTTCCCTTACTTGTGTTTGTGTGTATTCTGTTCAGAATGAAAACAAGAAGTATGATCAGTACAGCAGCTTGGTAGGTGGTTGACACACGTAGGATTCTAGTCAACGGATGCTGCTGCACACTTGTATGAACTGGGGAAATCTTTAGGCTCTCTGTAGTTTATATTCAGTCTATTAAAGACTATTAAATGATTATTAATAGTCTCTCCTTAGTAACATGGTTGTGAGAGGAGATGACAGAATCATCAAAGTGAGTAAGGGACTGTGCTTGTGAAAACTTACATGCTATAGAGAAGGTTTAGTAAAGGGCATGTACTTGTCTTCCGAGGTTTTTATTGCCAGGATGTGTGGATTAAACAATGTGATTAGCATCTGCAGTGTGCAGTTCTTTTTACTCTTTCATCGTCCAAAGACAGCGGAAAAAGGCTAGAGGTTGCTTTTCTTGAAGTCAGCTGCAAGACAGACACTGACTTCAGCAGGAAAAGGAGAGGGCAAAGCCATGATACTCTTTGTTGCCATTAATATTCTTGGAAGGGGAGGGTGGCGGCTCTGAAAATGAGTTAAGGGAAAAAATTCTAATAGTACAAATAGCCTATGGTAAAAAAGGATTATATTTGGCTTGCCTTGCTGATGAAGTCTATTTATCCTTCATGGAATATCCCTAGCAGACTTGGAGATTTTTTATTTCAGTTATTCTTCTGCACAGTATTTTTATTACCAAATTGGGGCTCAATCCAAGTTCCCTGGAAACCAATTAGAGAAGTCAACTCAGCAGAACTGGATGAGCTTTGATGAATGTATTATATTAAATATTTCTATCCGTCAAACTCCCTCCAAACATTTCAAATACATTTCAAACAGTTGCACAACACTTCTCTAAACATCATTGCTGCAGACTTGATCCAGGAAGAATAATTTCAAACTAAATCCTCTTTAAGGCTTTCATGCTGCTCAGGACTCTGTCTCAGATGTTTCTGCTTATTCTGGGCCATGCTGTATATGTTCTTTTCTGTTTAGTATCGAGGTGGGGGCCTTTTGTTTGGTTTGGGATATTTTATTTGTTTGTTGTTCAATTCTGACAAATCTCTGCATTTATAATAATTTAAGTTCTAAATTACTATTATGGCATTTTTCAAAGAAATTTTCTAGTAAACTTGGACTGCTGAATTTTTCATTTTTACAGTTGTGTTATGTGGGGAAAAATACAGATGTGTTGAAGATTTGTAGCTCAGTTTAAACTGCATTACCAAACCTTGTGGAAACTGGTAATGCAGCTGCCTCTGTGCCAAGCTGAGATATTATTTCATTCTGGAAGTCTCTGATGGCTTTCCCATCGCTGCCAAAGCATGTAGACTGGCACAGGGGCTGTATTCCTTTTGCTTTCTAAATTAGAGTGTTACTCAGGAGTTATTTCATTTCATATTAGTTACTGTTTTCAGAACTGATTTTAGTTAAGTCCAGTATTCATGTAATGTCAAACACTCCTCAGTCTTCACAGCCTGCTTTGCCTGAGTAAATTGACTATAGCAAGCTGTACAAGGGTTTCTCTTCGAAACCTCCTACAAAAATACTTTTCCCCTCCCACCCAAGGAATATCCTGCAATGTTAAAAGTAAAAATTTCTTCTCACATCAGAAGCATATGGAATTTAGGCAGTATTTATGTAAACAGAAATCAATGTATCACTGTCAAATAGTAGTTAACATCTTTGCTACAGGTATGACACATGACCTGCTTAAAGACTAGCATATTTTTCAGTCTCCTGACCATCTAGTTTGTCTGGTTTTCACAAAGACAGGTAAAACTGTACACAATTAGTGAAAGTACACTAGCAATGCTTCTCCCATATCATAAAACAGATGAATTCAGAATGATGGAGCATTTCATTATGAAGCAAAATAGCTTTTTGTTGGACTTGGGTGAAGTTTCCCTCCAGCTGGATGCTCCCCACAAACCTGCTCATCTGCTTCCATGCATGATAAGCTTTTGGAGTCCAACCAAATCTGGGTATTGCTCTATTCTCATATGCAGATACGCTGGGCACCTTTTTTTCCAGGAACTGGCTTGCCACTTATCTTCCCCCCTTATCTTAAGCATTGCAGAGTGGACGACCTGTGGGACTAGCTCTTCAGGTGTGCGTGAAAAGACAAAGTGTTGCATGGTATCTAGAGAAACACAGAGAACCACAGCTACATGCATACCTGCCTCCATTTCATCAGGGAGCTCTTTGAGCTTGGACTAGATATAACTGGACTGCCTTGGAGCTTTCAAGGATTATTGGCTTCTATTTAGCATCAGGAGCTCTTCTTCAAGTCCAGTTGTCCCATGATTAAAGCACTGCCCCTTGCTCGCTGTCTGTACAAGTGTGCATTTTTGTGTGTCTCAGGCAGTGCTTCCTGTGGCTCTCTGCTCTGTCTCTGCCTGCTAAGCACAATGAGATTATTTTTGCTCTTTCTATACCCATTGGGCTAATGTTGGACATGAATGATATTCTATCAAAACAACTTCCTCTTCTCTCTGGATGCATTTTTTTTAACATACATTTTCCAATAGTAGAATAAAATGTGTATATTTTGGTACATAATAAGCAAGACAGCCGAACCAAAGCCCTTTAAAATTGATGGGAGGATCACTGTTGTCTGCAAAGAGTCTTGGATTGATTCCTAGGCCCTTTTGACTGACTTGGAGACCCTCAAAAACTTACCTTGTAACTGAGATGTATTCAACTCTTAAACTCTTGCATGTCAGCAAGGGAACTACTCGCTATTAAAAATATATATACGTAATTCTTAGCAGATCTGAGGCTTCAAATATGAAAAGGAACATAAGAAAACACCTTTCCTTCTTCAAGAGCCTTTGGATTCAAATCCAGTTTGAAAATGCTCATTGCTGACAGAAAAACAATGAAGATGGTGAAACTGTGCCGAGGCTTACTCTGGCGTCCTTACTATTACATTTGTCTCCCTCCTTCAACTGCAGTTTGGATTTTCTTCTTATGATTTCCCAGCTTATGCATGGTGTGTTTATAGAAGTTATCCAGGGATGCTTAGGGCACCCATTGGCTTTTATGGCCCCATTAGTGCTAACAGAAGTAAAAGCAAATGATTGGTATAAATAGCCTCTCTAGCTTGACTTGAAAACTGACCTAGAAACTAAACCAATAACAGCCTCTAAGCAACAGCTTTTAAGGGGGCTGTTTAACATCTGCTCACTTATAGAAGTTAACCACATCACAAATCAGCCCAGTTGCCCAAAGAAAATTAAACTGCTCCCCAGTCCTGTTCTAAACAGACGGGTACTTAGGATGTGCTTGCATGGTGCCTTCCCTATGAAAGCTGAAATTCTTACAGCTCTGTAGGATCACCACTAATGTGCCTCTGTAGTATTGCGGGTTTTCTCTTGCTGCCTGTTTTTGAAAGCCGTTGTCTGAGAAACAGAAGTGATTGTGTGTATCCACATCTCCCAGAGGAGACAATTTACCTGCCCTTTTCTTCACCTCATCTCCCCCCCAACCAAACACCCTTCCTGCCAGAGGAAAGCCTTTTCATCCTCTTTTAACAGGCAAATCTTTAGTTGCTTAAGTAAAAAAAATAATTTTTTTGTAACTTGCTTTTTCAACAGCCCCAGGAAATTTAAAACCTTCAGCAGACAGGACATTTTCTTTGTATTGAAGCTGACTGAAATAACTGTCTGATCTTCTCCATTTTAATTTGAATTACCAGTTCAGCCCCTGCCCAGAGTGGGAATGGGCCAAAATAATTACTATCTGAAAGATGCCTAGTGCAGTGCAAGATTAAATGACTGATAGGTTTTAAGGCTACAGGGAAAAAAAAAAAAAAAAGCAGCAACGTAATCCTCTTCTGCTCTGCTTGTGCTTCTGTGAGAGCCTGACAGCAGCTCCCTGGGTCCACAGCTTTAGCACGAGGGCTGAGGACCACAGGATTTGTGGACTGCTCATGTTATGTTTGGGTCTTTTTTCCTTTTTAGGGTAAATTACATCTTCTGATCTGCTGGCCTATTAGATCAGCACCTTCCTATCTTGAGGATGCTAATTAATTGTCTATCAGTTACATCAATCTGAAAAAATAACCTTCTGTTGAGAACTGCGTGTTTCACGTAACACCCATTACAAAACCTCTATGGTGTTTACTTTGTATCTTGATAGCTCTAATCCAAACTTGTATTTTTCATATACCTGCCTTGGAGATTATGTAATCTTCCTTCCCAGTGTTGTCAGCTTCCATTAATTTACTGTAAATCTCTCAATGTTTTTCTCTAAACTCTTAGTTGCTTGAATCATATGATTATGTGAGAAGCTTAGGTTTCATTACAAAACCCTTTCTAGCATACATGGCTGCCAATGAGGCTTGAAGACCTGTATCTTCCAAAACCAAAAAGCAAATACAATGTCTCCCATGATTTAAAAAATAATAGGAAAAACTCCTAATCCTAAAGAAAATCCTCTACTTTTGGCCATTAGAATTTCTGACTGGTTCAGAATTATGATCTGCAGGAGGGGATTTACAAGTAAAACCACAGCAGTAAAGAAATTACCAAGCTAAAATAAAACAATAGTGTCACTTAGTGTGTGGATGACCGATGTAGAATATAGATCTCATCACTTAGCAGCTTTTGGAAACAAAGATTTTGCATGACATAACAGTCACTGAGTGTAGTCCCAACCATTGCAGCTGCAACATTCTATACAATCTTGTTGAAACCTATCATGAAAGCAGGTAGGGTTTTCTTTTCTGTTTCTCTTTCTCTACATTCTTTTTCTCTTCTTCCTCCTTCCTCCGCTCTCCTCTTTCCATTTCCCTTTCCTGCTTGATTGTCATGATGTTCAGAGTCTTCTTGGTTTTAGCCTGAAGTTCTCTGACTTGTGTGGAAGATAGACTTCTACGGTGAGAACCATGTGCTGGATTACCTTAATTTAAATCTCTTTTTTGTTTATGTGAATGTAAGACACAACAAAATACTTCAGGAAATGTGCTGAGTTTGCATAAGCAAACGATGATTATTGCATAATGAAAACCGTGCATCGGCAATTACAGGAACAAAATCTTCCTGGACTAAAGGTTGAATCATAGAATCATAGAATCATAGAATCATAGAATGGTTTGGGTTGGAAGGGACCTTAAAGATCAAGTTCCAACCCCCCTGCCATGGCAGGGACACCCTCCACTAGACCAGGTTGCTCAAAGCCTCATCCAGCCTGGCCTTGAACACCTCCAGGGATGGGGCATCCACAACCTCCCTGGGCAACCTGTTCCACTGTCTCACCACCCTCATAGTGAAAACTTTCTTCCTAATGTCTAGTCTAAATTTACCCTCTTTTAGCTTATACCCGTTACCCCTTGTCCTCTCACTACACTCCCTGATCAAGAGTGCCTCCCCATCTCTCCTGTAGGCCCCCTTCAGGTACTGGAAGGCTGCTATTAAGTCTCCTCGGAGCCTTCTCTTCTCCAGGATGAACAACCCCAACTCTTTCAGCCTGTCTTCATAGGGGAAGTGCTCCAGCCCTCTGATTAATTTTGTGGCTCTCCTTTGGACTCTCTCCAACAGGTCCATGTCTTTTTTATGTTGGGGGCCCCACATCTGAACACAGTACTCCAGGTGGGGTCTCACAAGAGCAGAGTAGAGGGGGAGAATCACCTCCTTTGACCTGCTGCTGATGCTCCTCTTGATGCAGTCCAGAACATGGTTGGCTTTCTGCGCAGCAAGCGCACACTGCCGGCTCATGTTGAGCTTCTCATCCACCAATACCCCCAAGTCCCTCTCTTGCCGCTCTTGATTCTGATCTTCATATTTTCAAAGGTCTGCATGTTTGCTTTTCTTTTAATACTGCAGTTAATATTTTGGAATTTGCTGGGATCTCATATACTGCACTGAGTTATGCGGACTTAGAACAAAAACAGATTTCAGCTGCAGGACTGTGGCTCGCTGAAACCTAATGCTTGTGCTGAGGATGAACCTATCCGTACAACAGAAAATTCTGCAAGACAACAACTTAAAAGTACTTCGCTGCCCCCATCTTAAATCTACAGAAGGAGGTTTTTCAGAGGCAGATACACCAAGCAGATACCCAACTTGATTTTTCAAATTCCAATTTCTGTTTTTAAAAATCATTCCCAAGGTCTGACACCTTCTTAATCCATGCATGTTTTATCTGTATTTGAAAGACTTAATTTCTGCATGGCAATGTTGGTGCTTCTCCAAAACTGATAAAAATGGAATAAAAATAAATCCCAATTTCTGCCTTTGTGTCCCCTAAATGTTTCTCAGACTTCATGGGCACAGGTATTGCTAGCTTAAAATGCTCTCTCAGAAAGTCAATGTTTTTTTTTCTAATGCCCAAATCCTCCATCCTCCATAGCCTAGTTTCCAAATCTTAAAAAAATAAGATTTGGAAAGCTTTTCCAAAGCTTAGAAAAATCTACTGATTCTTTTTCTGTTAATTTGTCAGGTTGTGGTTTGAACCCAATTTCACACAAGCACCCATGACATTCTGTGTCAAAGCTCCATATTTAATTAATTTTTTTTAATCCTTCCTTTTATTTGATCTAAACAAACAAACAAAAAACTGCCTTCTTTTGGTACTCTGATAAACCCTTGGTTGATTCTTGCATAGTCTGTGCAAGTCATAGACTTTAATTCATTTGAGGGATCTGCCTTTGGTTAGCTTAGATTTAGGTCTGAAAATTTATTCCACAGATACTTTATTTTTCTGAAAACTTGTCAGGGGAATCAGAGAGATTTGATTTGTTTTTTTCTTTTAGAGGAGGGGATGAAGGAATTAATTGAAAATTGGCTTTGCTTCTTATTTTGACAGTAGGGTTTTAGATTCTGGGGTACTGGCATGATTTGAATTTTGGTCACTTCATAAAATTTTGGCATAATAAATTTGCATACATTTCATAATTTGAGTCTTCAAAGATGACATACATGCCTAAATCTTACGAAGACATTCTCTGCACTTGCTGGGGAAGGTCTATACTGAGTCAAGCAATTGAGGTAACACCAAGGTCCGTCTCTTAGGTAGGCAATTGCCTGCTGGCTGGACCAGTGAAAGAGAAATTTATCTGAGAGCAGAGAAGACTTGCCATTTGCAAGAAAAAAACGTAGTGTAAGAGACTCAGATATGACAAAAAAGATAGAAACTGCCAGAAAGAAATAAACCTGCTACAATAGGGATTTACCTGCTACCTGGCACTGTCTGAGCAGCGGCAATGGGAGATGTGGATCTGCAAGCAAAAGATGAGGCAGGCATCACAGGATTGAGCAGACATGTTTTATTTGGAAGAGAAGGCAAAGGACTAAGACGTACATTTAGGAAAGGCAGGAATAAATTGGAGTCCAGAGCAAATGTTTGCCAAGGCACACCTCCCTCTAGACTTTGTAGTGGGACTCAAGATACCCGAGTTCTGCCCTGCCTGAATGATGCTGTTCCCTGTGTTACTGAAACCTCTGCCAAAGAGCGCATATCTACCCTGAGTGCCAAGTCAGGCAGAGGATGAAAACCAAGATTGTTCTCTGTTTTTTCAAGTATCAGACGACTGCTGCATAGATCTATAGTACGGCTCTTATCATAATGCCTCGTAATGAAATTTGGTGGTTTGTTTCCTTAACAGGAAACTATAAACACACACACAATAAAACAATATTATCAAAGGACTGCTGGGATTAGAAAGTCTTAAAAACTAGGAAATAGTTGAATAATTTGGGCAATCTTTATTCTGCCTTCTCGTGCATTTGCTTTCAGTCCCGCAATTACTTGCCCTCTACGTTCTGGTGCAGGCACAGAAGAGGACTGCCTTGGTACTGGCTGAGAGCAGTGTCTGCTTCAGCTTGGCATCGGGTGACATGAGGCAGGTTTCACTTCTTACTGGTAGTTTTTCACTCTGTTCTGTTTCAACTTTGTTTTGCTGAGTTGAAGACAACAATTAATGCATACCAGCGTTAACTAGTATTTCTGGAATGTACCATCACTTTACTGGCTAAACTTTGCCCAGCTTATTGGAGAGAAATAGGCAGAGCTGGTAAATTTAACTAGTCTAGAAAGAACACAGTTTGCAGGAATCTACAACATTATTTGTTAGTCAACAAAGCTAATCTCTGTGTATTTCATCTAGCAAAGAAAGTTACTACGAAAACCATGGATGCAAAATTAGAAGAAATGAATCTACAAGAGTGTACGCAACCATGGACCAAATGTGAAAAAACTAGTTTCAAAATCATGCCATATTTTCAAGTATTGTTTTAAATAATGACTTCCAAGGTCGAGAAAAATCCCTAAGACCCTTTATTTGGTATCTGCCTCCACTAATAGCAGCAGAATACCTGCCATGACTATGCACATAACCCAAGGCTGTTTTCACATATGCGAGACATCATAATCACCATCATCATCATTTCACCTGCATTCTCCGAATGGGTGTTGTTAATAGGAAATTTTAGGGAACAGTTGCTTCCATTTGTACCTCACTGAGTCCAGCTCTCTGGACACTAAATAACGCATACAAGGGTTTGGACAGGCGGCTTTCAGATAATTTCATTTCCTACCAGATGTAACAGGGATAACACAAATACCCATAATGCTCTTTCTGTGTCATTACACCCACCATTATTTTTGCATGATATCAGGCACATAACTACACAGCAAGACAAGAGTCTTTCATGTAAAATGTAAATTTAATATTATAATTGCTTGTGGACATCTTGCAGTCTGTCCCCTTGCTGTCTGTAAATCAAGGTAACGGTGGGAGTGATGTTGGCAGACTGCTTAGACAGACTGAGGCCTTTAGACAGAAAAGTTGCCGTTATTCTATTTCTTCGCTAAGTGATTGCATCCTGCCGCGGCTGCAGAGCCCAGGGCCACCTGTACTCTGCTGGTAAATTTCCTGGTCACCGGCTATTCGAGAAACTGACAAGAGCCAAGAGACATCACTAATGTTTAGATCTTTTGTTTGTAAACTTTCATTTTTGTGAATCATAATGGGCAAAGCCCCAAACGGTCTGTTAGTATTTTGATGCTTTCGTCAAATAATAATAAAAAAAAGCTTTAATGCCTTCCGACACCTTTTCCGATGTTTGTTTAATGTTCCGATGCTTTTTCTGGCTCAGGACGAAATCAAACTCGACGTTGGAAGCTGCCACCCGCCGCAGACCCTGCTCCCGCCCGGCCTGGCCCCGGCAGCCCCGTCCCGCCGGGCCGGGGAGCAGCACCGCCCCGCCGCTGCGGCCTTTGTCTCACCGCCGAGGCACCCGGGGCCGCTTCCCGCTCCCGCCCCGGCGATGAAGCCCCGCTTCCCCGGAGGAAGGAACGGGGTAAGCCTACCGCATGCCGGGGGGGAGGGTCACGACACGAACAGCCCGGGGGAGAACGCCCGGGCTCTTCCCCACTGGCCCGCCCCGCCCAGGTGCCGGCGCCCCGCCTCTGCGCCCCACAGGGGCCGGTGGGGAGCCCCTGACTGGCGGCCGGGAGGCGGGTGGTGGCCGGGGGAGGAGAGGCAGTTGGCGCGGCGGGAGGGGAGGCGAGTCGACGCGACGCGGGGAGCGGGGAGTGAGGTGCTGGCCTCTGTCTCGGCGCAGGCGGCAGCCTTGTGCAACCAATATGGCTGCGTGCGCCCGCGAATGAAAGGAGGCGCTTGGAGCTTAAGCCGTTTCCCCCCACCCCCTCCTCGCCCTGCGGCCGTGTGGCCTGTAGCGAGTCGCGGAGAGAAGTTGTCTGGGCTGCCCCATAGGGGGGTGGGGGGTGCCCGGGAGGCGGCGGCGGCCCTTCCTGCAGCTCCCGCTGCCGGCTGTCCCCCTCCTGGCGGCAGGGGAAAGGAGCAGGAGGAGGAGAAGTTGTTTCGGCGCCCGGGGAGGCGGAAAGGAGGCGAGCGGGGCGCCAGCCGGAGGAGGAAGAGGAGCAGCAGCCCCCGGCGGCGGCTCGCCCCCCGCCTGCCTGAGGGGGAGCGCGGCGGCGGCTGCCGGCCCGGAGAAGGAGGAAGAGGCACAGCCGCCTTCGGCCCGCGTCCTGCCCGAGCTTCGTACCTCTTCGCCGGGACGAAGTTTCGCCGGGGGCCGCTGCGGGGACGCCGGCTGCAGGAGGAGGGAGGGCGGCGACGCCCCCCCTGGCCCCTGCCTCCCCGGGGCCGGTGGTGGCGGAGCGGAGGGGCCGGGGGGCGGTAGCGGCGACGGTGCGCGGCCCCGGCGGGCCAAGTTTGGCCGGCAGCGGCCTGCCGCGGCCATGGAGCCGAAGCACAAGGAGCTGCTCGCCCAGTGCCGCCAGAGCCTGGCGCAAGCCATGACCGAGGTGGACAAGGTGGTGGAGCTGCTGGAGGCCGCCGGCGCCCTCGGCCCCCGCGACCTGCGTGACCTGGAAGCGGCGGGCGGCGGGAAGGCCGAGCTGCTCATCGCCCTGCTGCTAGCCAAGGAGCGCGACCACTTCCAGGACCTGCGGGTGGCCCTGGAGAAGACGCAGCCCCACCTGCTCTCCATCCTCTACCTGAACGGCGTGGCGGGGGCGCCGGCGGCTGCCGAGACCGCCGGTGAGTGGGGCCGGGGGGCCCGGCGAGGACCGGGGAGGTGCGGGGGAGGAGGAGGAGGGCGGCAGTGGCGGCTCCCGCCCCTCGCTGCTGGGGCAGGGGGCAGGGGAGCTGCCGGGCGGCGCGGGCACCTCGGGGCTTCTCCGCCTGGAGGTGGGAAGGGAGCGGGGCGGCTGCGGGCCGGGGTCCCCCTGCTCCGGGGGGGCTGAGGGGGAAACTCGCACGTGCTTGCACTTGGGCTTTCGACTTTCGTTCCGGGCTCGCGGCCCCTTTTCTCTCGTGGCGAGCGCGCCGGTGCCGGTCCCCGGGAGGTGCCGCGGATGCTGTACGGCGCCCTTAGAGAAGCCACCGCAGCCTGGTTCCCGCTGCTGCTCCCACCCCCTGGAGCCGGGGGCCGGCTGGGGGCTGGGGAAGACGCTACCCGAAAGGGTTTTCCCCCCTTGAGCTCCCCTGGGGCCGTCGGTGCTGTTAAACAGTCGTTTCTTGACCGGGCAAAACTGTGAGACTCCCCCCCCGCAGCCAGGCTGCTGGAATAAGCTGGCTGGCAGCACTCCAGCAGATGTGCCTTTGAATAAATATGGTAACCATTTTTCTCCGGACAAACGTCTGTTTGTTTGAGGCTATCTTATTGTGGTTAGAACGGGAAAACAATTGATTTGACTGCAAATCCAGACGAGAGTAATTTGGGTGTAAACCTCCTTAACGAAGTTGAGCTTTGGTCTTCCCCTGTTCTCTCCCCTCCAAAACAAGCCACAGTCTCCTTTTTTGTGGACAATGCCAGGCTTTAAAATACAAAAAAAAAAAAAATTTAGTGCTAATACACAAAGCCTTGCAAGTGAAGCTGTGTTTCTAGATGAGAAATACTTCAATGGAAGTAAGTGGTAATTCTGTATTATAGGTTACAGATAAAGAATCTCTAGTTGTCCAAGAGATGTGCCCGTATTCTCTTCTGGTGTGTCTTCAAGTTGACTGATTCAGAAACGTGGGGTCTCTTTCTGGTTTTGTTACCAAATTTGCAAATTGCAGGGTGACTGTTTACTACGTAAGAAACTGCATTGGGAGAGCTTCCTGGCTCTTTTAAACTATATAATTTCTATAAGAAAATAAAAGACCTCTAAGAGCTGCTTCCATCTTGAAAATAGTGCTTGCATGTGCATTTACGCTGTGTACTCTGTCCTTATTTGAATTTTGCTCTTGATGCTAGGAGTTTGGTAAACACAAAAAAAAAAAGTGCAAGGGTCTTATGTTTTGTATCAGTGTATTATAGCATATGGCCTTTTCTAATGAATGTATGGCAGGACCTCACAGGATGGGGAAAAATGGACTGAACAATAGACCTCAACACTTCTAACATTATGTGGTCTGACATCAATGGAAGATGGGGGCACTCGCTGCCTTCCAGAATGGGACCCATGATGTTTTTGTATGGTAAGATTAATGCTTGGTCTTGTTGAGAAGCTGCATTAGTGGTACTGGGCTACTAACATTCCCCAGCGTTAAAAATAAAGGTGTAAAACATGAATGGCAGGAAGAAATTAAGTAGACGTTGGATATAGTAATACTCTTTATTTTTTAAAATACAGGTTGGAATTGCAAAACGTCTCCCAACACTGAGCACTCGAGGGAATAGTAGTTTGATTGCCAAAATGAACTATATCCTCGTTGACTGAATGCATTCATGAGGCTAATCTGAGTTAAATTAACATCTGTTTGGGAAGGATGGTTCCCTGATGTGATGGGCTTTAAAATTTTGTAGCTTTAATTTATGAGTAGTAATGAAGAGCTAACTTTGAGAGTTAGAGTTTTGTTTCCTTTGTGGTAAACTTGTTTACAAATGAGTACACAGGTGATGGCTAACAATAAGCTTAAAAATAAGAATCATGCACATAAGAAGGTGAAGGACCTGAGCCTTCAGACACTGTTGTATATATTGCAAATTTACTCCCCTGAGGAGGTCTTATGGTAACTAGTCATGAGGCTGCTTGTGTGCCCACTGAATACCTCTGAAAAATCCTACGAGTTTGTCCTGGATATGTGTGTTTCCTCGATGCAAAGAGTTAATGTTTGAGGGTAACTGCAGTAGAAAGGTTCTGGTTTGAACCTGTGTTCAGATGTAATTGAGTTTTACTCTAATATCTCCCTGTAGGAAGTCTGACCACCCATTTGCTCTTCTTGTGCCTTTTGGGAGCTTTACTCCTTTTCACTGGGGATGTTGATGGTGGATGAGCCAAGTCGCTTTTTGTTCTTTGGGTGTAGTAGCAAACTGTAAACGTGGTAGGAGGGAGAACTGTTGGATTCTGTATTTAAAATACTTCAGTGAAACAGTCCTCAGCATATATTATGTAAAATACCTCTATTATTAAAGGCAAAAAATATGCATTTTAACATCCCTTTAATTGAACCTATCCAGCTGAATTAATTTTTAAAATTACCATTAGCATGTGAAAAATGACAGTTTATAGTGGTACACTTAATGTTGTTTGGAAGAGGAGGTTAATATAAAATACATCCCCTGAATGCTTGTTGGAGATGAAAATTATTTATAACCAATAATTTCTTTTAGTAGTGTTCCAGTGTGCTGCTGTTGTGAGGGATCTGGGAAGGTAATCAGCAACATAGTTTTGTTCAAAGTTGCAGAATGCAGCGTACAGTCTGATCACTACACTAGCATGAGTGAGTCTCCTTCCATTTTAATGTATGTGATGTGTACCTTTACTTTGTTTTCTTCCTTCTCATTTTAGATATCACCTCTTATTGGACTTTAAACATGATACATAAACTGGGATGGAAGCTCAGGCTGTTATTTATACCAACAGTTCTTGTGGCTGGCTGGACAATGTAGAGCTGACACTTTTATAAGTATTTATCTACACAACAGGAAGGGAAGTAAATGGCTGGTCTGACCGCTAAAGCGAAAGAACTGGGGTCCTAGTAACTGCTGAAAGAGTTCCAGTATGGATAAACTCTGTCTTTACATTACAAAGAGCTTTCTTTTTTTTCCTTTTTGTAGTATTTCCCCCAGTTCTGTCCCTGTTTAAATATATTTGTCTTCTATAGTAGCTTCTAATGGCTTGTTTTAAACCTAAGCCTGTATAGTGGTTTGTGGATCTGAGTTTCTTCAATAAAATGTATATTTTTAAACTTGTTTTGTTTCTAATTTGAGAATAGTGTGCCTACCAGTATTAGTAAACAGAGTACAAAATCTATCAGGAAAGAAACTACCTTCTGTCAAAGCAGAAGCTAAGCAAAGTGTGATTTGCTTTGTGTCACTTAGTCATGTTTAGAGACACTATTCCTTCCTTAAGATCTTCAATTGCTACGGTACTCTTTTATGTAAATATTTCTGTGAGAAAATGACCCTGTCCATGTGAAAGGGACTGTTTGGCTGATTCACAGGCACTAATTCTTTAAGTAGTGTGCCAAGTGCTTTTATTTATTTATTTTGGGGTGAACTGATGGATTATTATTAAGTACTTTATTTAGTAAATTACCTCTGTCATGCATGTGAGAAATCCTGTATCCTGATGGAACAACATATCCTTTCTAACGTGGAAATAAATGACTTCTGGGCATTCAGTTATCTCTTGGATATCTTGCTAAGCAGATTATATATAATTGTTGGTATAATGTGAATTTAGTGACGTAAAATGTGTCCAAGACAACAATACAGTGGAATATACTTCATTGTGACAAGTACTATTAAAGATGTATTTTCTTTTAAATGTAATTAAAGGTCTAAACCAGAAATCTAATGAGACTACATAGGCTTTAAACTGCTTCTGATAGTGTAAAGCTTTGTACTTAATAAAATGGGGAAAAAGCAGGTTGGGTTGTCAAGCTCAGAATTTGTTTTTGAGATGAACTTGTGGGGCTACAAAAGCACTCCTAGTGCTTTATCCTCAAGCTGAGTAGATTGTTAAACTTAGAAAGCCTCATTGCTCTTTTCACGATTATTAAACTCTTATTATATTAGCAGTTGGTCTCCTACTTTCCTGTGCCCGTACAGCTGCGATCGGTGAGTGTGCATCTGTAAGCTTAAGCGTAACATAATGGCTTTTTTACTGTAAGGATTTAGCACCATTTCGGATTTTAAAAGCAGAGCGTGTTAGGCTTCAGAATTGTTTCATTTAACTGTTTCAAGATCAGAATCTAAATTTTAAAACTTCAAAATTTAAAATTCCAAATTGATTGCTTTTTTGAAAAGGTCTTCAAAAGGTCCAGAAGGAGAGAAGGGAGATGGTTGTAGATTGACTTTGAAATTATTCCCTCTGTTCTTTAGTAAGACTTACTTTTCTGTGTTTGTTTAGAGATCAAGTGTTAATTTCCAGTCCAAAAAGTAAATGTGGGCATTTATAGGAGCAAGGAAAAGTTAGAATTCGAACTTTTATAGCTTTTCAGAGCGATTATATCAACTTCCTCCCTCCACTTTATGGAAAAAAAGGAGCGAGTTGATTTAGACAATGTCGGATTTGAAGTCCTGATGTTTACTTTTAAGTATTGCAAAGGCTTTCAGCATGTTTAAAAACAAACACAAAAGGCAAACTCTGTATGTATGAATTTAGGAGATGGAGAGCTGGGACCCGCTTCTCTTGCTGGCACAGCTGAGGAGACCCACAAGAAATGCAGTAATTCAGGTTTGTCCCTGAGGAGCCGGGAGTGTGACTGCTTGGGGCTGGTGCTGGGGCTTCTGCCTTGTGCCCCCCTCTTCTCTGTCCCCCACAAAGTGTTGGCCTGTCCCCACAAAATGTTGACTGGTGACTGGCAAGAGGAGAGGAGCTCATGAGCAGGAGTGAGAACTTGAGCTGGTGAGAAGCTGGGAGACTGTATAGAGGCCAGATGTGGTGTCCTGTAGGAGCAAGTGAGAAGAAAGGGGGGGACTCGGGAGGCTGTGGGGCTAGGGAAGGGAAGAAGACAGAGTGCTTGGGGATGAGAAATGATGCTGGAAGTGTGCTTTGCCTGGGAAGGGAGAGGGGGGAGAATGAGGAGACATTGTGAAAGCACTATTGACTGACTGAAGGACTGAACTGACAATTTTGCAATTACATAACAATTTACACTCCCTTCTGTCCCTGAAAGCTGAAGAGTGAGAGAAGGAAAGCAGTATGTCTGGATTTTTCTAGACCTGTTATTAGTTCCCAGGGTAGCTTTGCTAGCCTTGTTACAGTATTTCTTAAATTGTGCAGATGAAAAAGCAGGCAACATTCAGAAGTCACATTAGGAGAAGTATAGGTCTCCAGCAGCCCTGAGCAGTAATTAAACTTGATAAAATACCCAGTGTAGTTTTGTAGAACCTGTGTCTTCTGATGATCTCAGATTTGTGGTGTCTCTTGGAATTGCCAGGCTAAAAAATTGCAGGAAGTTTCCAGCACGTGTCCAGAGGGGTATTCCCAATGAATGTCTGATAGTAAGTGAATGGAAGTAGGCTCTCAATCCCAAAGAAGGAAATGCATGGCTTAGTGGTTCAGAGATCCCAAGGGTGGTAGTTCTCAATGAAATTTTTGCTGTGCTTAGGGAGGGCGTGGAAAGAAAGCTTGCCATAGTAAACTCGGGGACATGTTTTTCATCAGTGTAAAATTAATAATAGTAATTCTTGTGGTATCAGTACATACAGCTATTGAGCTACTTTGGACATACACAGGACCTGGTGTCTTAGAAAATTACAGAGAAGAGGAGAGACATGGTTTTTTTGAATGGTTCTTTTAACTTGTAACTTCTATAAGTATCCTGAAATAGAAGGAGAAATTTCACTTCCAGACACGATTGGTAAGAGAAGCCATCAACTTTCTGTAACTAGCTCCTCATTTACTTGTTAAAACTAAAGATTGTCTGTCTCAGAGGGTTCAAATCTTTAGCTTGATTTAACTGTTGTTCTCAGTCTCATTGTTGTCTTGTAGCTTTAACCAGTGTTGGTTGGTCTGAGTTTTTTGGACCTTTGGTCTAGATAGTGAAGACCACAGCTACCACATGGGTAGTAACTTCGGGCTTTTCAGTTCTGTTAGCAGCTTGCAATTTGAGCTAAACATTTTTTTTTTCCTTTGCTGCTTGCTTTTCACAGAATCACAGAATGTTAGGGATTGGAAGGGACCTCGAAAGATCATCTAGTCCAATCCCCCTGCCGGAGCAGGAACACCTAGATCAGATCGCACAGGAATGCATCCAGGCGGGCTTTGAATGTCTCCAGAGAAGGAGACTCCACAACCTCTCTGGGCAGCTTTTACCACTTTGTTTTTTTTTTTCTTTGTTTCTTTCAGTTTGCTTTTTAGCTTCCCATGCTCCTGTTAACTGTCTTTATCTTTCTCCCTTTAGTCGTAAATGTAATTTCAATTACTGTTTTATAGCATTACAGTTCCTCATTCAAAAAGCTGCTCGTTAGAAAGGTGCCAGTAAGTCTTGATAAATTCCTTCTACTTTTCACTTTTTTCTGACAATTCTTATGCTGTAAAATCTGGTGGTACAGTGTGAGGCAATTGGTTCCTGTGGTCTTTTTAACAGAAACAATCTTAAACTGCTGTACATATAATACAGTGAAGCGTTTGTAGTATTGATCGACATGGCAAAACTTGTTAGTGCATATAACATTGTATGAAAAGAGCTGTAGTAATAAAGTTGAGGCATCGAGGCTTCTGTGACTTTCAGATTATATTGAGCAGTCAATGCTGAAACATTATTTGTGATCTTCAAGATGCAAGTCACTGGCTGCCTTATTGTGAAAGGTGATAATTTAGAACTGAATCATTCTGATGTAGGAGCTGGCAACCTCACACTGACTGAGCTTTGGCTTGAGGCTAACTAGTAATTTTCTAATGAATGCAAAAAAGAAGAGTGCTGTCCTGTGAAGAGAGAAGTGTTGTTAGTGCATCTGGAATGCTGGACCCCGGCTCTTCGAAAAGGTTTGTATTTTGGAGTCCTCAGTGTTACTGTGGTATACTAATTCTTGTCAATGCAAGACAGAACTCCTAAACTGTTGAAGGAGGCCCATAGTACCATGGCTTAGAAACCAGTTCAAAACAGCTAGCATACAACATTTGCTGTATGATTGTGTATTTGTGTGTTTGCCGTAGGTTGTGGTGCACTGGTGAGTGTCTTGATGTTGACAGGTGGCAATGCCAGTATCCCTAGGTGTGGCAGCTGACAAGTAAGGTTAAATTTGAGAACTCCTGTTGTAAGCCCTTGTGCAAGAGGAGTCTGGTTTCCACAGGGCACTCTTTACAGGCCTGAGAAGCTGATGGTAACAGAGTACCTAGAATTGATGGATCTTGAAGAAGCTGATGGGAGCACTTGGCTACTCTGGAGTGAACACTTAAGGATATTTTGCTTGACAATGTATGATTATTGGGCAATACAGAATAACTTACTACAACTGGAAGGCCCTTCTTACCTGAACTAGTGTCCAGGGAAGTTAAAAGCAGGCTATTTTGTTTATATAACCCCACCTTCTTCCTCTGAACTTCAGAGGCCTCTAATTTCATGATTCTTGGCTTGAGTTACTCAGCAGTTTGCTTGTTTACAGCATTAATTAGTTTGTTCTGGAGAGCTGCTGTTTGTATTTTAGAAAAATCTTAAATTTTTGTCTTTGAATAAAGGAAGTGAATTTTAAATAGGCCATATCGCTCTGATTCAGCAGCTTTCCAGGTGTGCAACTGGCCTGTACCTGGAGAAAGAAAGCAAGTGAGAATGTAAAACCATTAAGTGTTTCAGCTGGAAAGTTGGGGGAATTGAGTAGAGAGGCAGTCTAAGGGTTGTGTTTTGGCAGACTTTTTACATAGTTGACAATTTATTTTGTATTTGGATGATAAAGAAACTCTCCTCCTTCCCACCCCCAAAGCCAATGTTCTTTAAACTTCTAAGTTAGCTTTCCTAAAATCCGGTTGGGAGTATTCACTCATGTAATTATTATTGCCTTATGACAACTTTCTTGCCTCTTGTGCCCACTCTCCTTTTACCTTGGCTTTTAATTCTGCCTTCACATAATTGCCTATTCATGAACATGCTTATTATTCGTGTACTTACCTTCCAGCATGTTGAGTAATCCCTGTTCATATGCATGAGGTTGAGCATGTGCAAGTGTTGGCAAGACCCAGGCCTTGCATAGTAAGGTCTTTCAATTAGACAGTGTCTTCAGTAAAGTATCGCTTGTACGCTTGGACCTCAGAAAGTGAGGCTGATGGCTGTTTCCTTCTCAGTAGAGCTCAAAATGGAGTTTGTGTGGGAAACATAGGTGTAGTATAGGAAGAGGTATTTTCCTTGAGGGTCGATGTAAAATGTAGTTGGAATTCTGGACTGGCATCGTGCATGTGAGCTGTGTCCTGTTGATGTTAGTGCGCCAAAATCCGTGCTTTTTCAAGTACATTCTTTCTTTCCGAGACAGACAAGCCAGCAGGTGTGTGTATTTGTAGTTTTCTTTAAAAGCTTTGTAACTTTGGATTAAGGAAATAAAGCTGGTGTAGTAAATATCCGTATCAAAATTAGCAAATGCAGCTGTTGAATTGCTGCATAGATGTTTACATATTATTTTAATAAGCATAAAACTATATTTGTCTCCTTTATTGTTTGTTTCTTGTTTGTGAATTTTTTTTTGTGGATAACTTTTTCCTGTTGCATGCTTCTGTGGAAAAATAAGCAGAGGAGATGAGTTTTGAGACTCGAGTAAACATGTAACCTTGCTCTTTTGGAGCATTTCCATAATTTCAGGTTGTCTTCCTCACTTACAGTCTTCTTGCGGAAAGAGGGGTTGATGGAGTTGTTGGGAGCTCTTCAACTAAAGATCAACAGGAGATTGATAGATGTCGTTTTAATGACTTTCTTTCAGGAAAACTTCTCATTATGCAGTTTTAAAATTCTCTTAAATACTTCATTCAAGACTTTGTGAACAGTTGCAGTGAGTTTTAGGGTGCTCTACTTTGCATTTAGATCATGATGATCTGTTTTTCAGCTGATATGCGACTGTGTGTTTAATGGTGGTGAAATCAGGCTATCTAAAGGGTTTTTTTGAGGCTATACGCATCAGCACAACGAAAATATTCAGGTATTAACTTTGCTTCTTAATCTTTAAAATAATCGTGAATGTCCAGTCTGTTTTTTTCCCCTATGAATGGTTTTGTGAGAAAGAGTGATTTATTTGAGAGCTTGCTTAACCTTTAGTTGAAGATAGGGTGTGTTGTATTTTTGACAGATTTGCTCTTTCAGTTTAAGGACACTTGACTTAAGCTTTTTATATTATTTTTAACCACACCTTCTTAAGTCTTAAACAAAACAAAAAACCCAAACAAAAATCCCAAACAAGCCTTAAACAATAGTAGACTTTCCCTTTTAATTGATTCACTGGCTTGTTATCAGCTGCTTCATCATGTACTACATGAGTGAGGCTGGTTTCAGAATGAGCTATGAAAGTACAAACAGTTTTAGAAACAATAAAATCACAAAAAGCAGTCCTGAACCCCTTTAAAGTCACAAAAGAGGCATTCTCAGGAGGGAATTAACTTTCAATTTTATTTTTTTCATCTTAGAGTGCTGATTTTTTTTTTTTCCCTTTTAACAGAAAGGAGTATTAAATATAGCTTGCTTTTTCAGCCTGTTTTCTGCTTTCTGTGGCAGCGGTCCTTGGGATGTTCAGACGGCCTGCTTGTTTCCTCTCTAGATATGCTGCAACAGCTTTCCTTTGCTGCTCTGCCAGTGTGCAGGCAGCCTTTGCGTTTTTGCTGGACAAATTTAAGTTTTTAAGGCTTCTAGTTGCCGTTAGGGCATATTAGGAAAGGACACTTTCTGTCAGATGGCGTTGACTGCTTTTTTAGGTTGAGGGTCTGAGTAGCCTGGCTTAATGGGTTACCTCCCCCCTTCCACTCCTCTGAGTAATATGAGGCTGACTTAGGCGTAGACTGCAGATACGAACTTTGAGATATTTAGTGAGTGTTTTTTCTAAATTGCTGGCCTTGACAATGTGTAGGCCAGCACTTTAAGGTATGCTACTCTGGCTCATAATCCAAATATTCATCTGTTACCCTGATTCATGAACCTTTCTTGTTTTCAGTAGTTATGAGTATTTTATGAGCTGCATTGCTGCAAGCGGCAGAGCATTGTTTTGACTGAGCAGGAGAATGTTCCCTGTTAACACCGAGCAGCAGTTTCAGATTCTGAGGTCAGAGCTACTTTCTGCCTCGGGTTTTTCGGATTTGGTAGCATATCAAAAGTAATGATATTAATATGAAAATCAATAAATACATGAAGGAAGTCTTTGTCTGGCAAGGCTGGTGGCTGTCCTGTTCTGTACAATACTGTTTGTCTGAAACGTGTGTAATGTGTGCCGGATGGGAAGAAACACCATGTGTAAATACTAAGCTGTTTTCTATCTCCAGCTGAGCTGATCTTCAGTGATATTTTGTGCATACATGACTTGCATAAAATTTCATTAGCTGGAGAGTATCCCATTGTATTGTCTAGAACATCAAATCTCAATTTAATTTTAGAGCCAACTATATAGCAAATTCATTAAGTGCTGCAAAAAGCCGAGTTGTTAGGTGGGTTTTGGCACTGAACTTTTACTCTTTTTGGGGCCCCTGATTTCCTGCTTTCCAGTGATAACTGAAAGGTAAAGGCAGGCTGGTGAAACTCTAAGGTTCGCAGCGTGGCTATTACTTGGCTACAGTGATGAGCAGTTCAGTGTATTTACTGTCCTATACAGTGTGCTCCCGAGTAAGGAATTTCAGAGTGCTACACTGCATGTTGCTTAGCATCTCTGGAAAGTTACATACCTTTTTAGTTCTTATGCATCTCTGCATTGCAACAATACAGTGCCAAGGTTATTGGTTTTACTCTGAATCTGTTTAGCATTCTGATGGACACATGAGCCAGACCGTATCTGAGAGTTGTAGTAGCTGATGTAGGGAATCCACATAAAATGTTCTGTGAACTTTATAGATCTGTTTCAGAAAATCACCAAGAATGTGCTTAATTTTCTTGATGATTTAAACAGAATTTTGTTAGCTTATGGAGGGGAGTCTCATTTGGCTGTTTAATCTCTGTTCTCTGTTTTCTGCTGTCCTCGTGTTTTTCAGTTCCCACACAGTGTATTGTGAACATAGGCTTCTCTGCTTTCCCGACTGAGCACTTGTGTCCTTTCATGAAGGGGCCCTGTTGCTTATATGCACTAATGTGCGCACACACACAATCTTGCACATCTTAAAAGGTCATGAAGTGGAATATATAAAGTGATTTCTTTAATCTTGTTCCATGCTAAGGTATTTTGATCTAGTTGTTTGTTTTTGGGTTTTTTTGGTTTTTTTTGTTTTTTTTTTTGTGGTGTTATCCCCACTGCACTCATCAGTGTGATCTAAATAGAGCTTATAATTATGGCAAGATAAGAGTAACATTGTAAACTAGAGAACCCAGGAGCCACTTCTGTGATCCCCGTTTTTGCTTTGTAGAAGATGAACATGTAACAAAGCAGTAGTACGACAAATAACTCTGCATTCCCTGAGATATCCTTGTGTTAACCACTCAAAAATAATACAGATTGGCTATGCTTTTTTTCAAAATTAAATTATTTCTGATTTGAAGAAATTGCATAAGAAGCAGATGTCCAATGTATATGTTCTGAAGGTATTCTGGATAGCAAAGTTGTTCTGAGAATTTGTAAAGATAGGTAATAAATAGGTGTGACATGTTGGGAAGTTGTAATGAAGCCTTTGGCTGTTACATTGCAAGGTACACCAGTGGCTAGGCATTTCCAGAAAGGACTTTCTGAAATTTCTTGAAGAAATAAACTTGTTCTTGAGTTCTTTTATGATGGACAGAAGTGATTTAGGGAAGTCAGACTTTTTGGTACAGCAGTTGTTTTTTGGGGTGTTTTTTTGTGTTTGGTTTTGTTTTTTAAGTAAGCGCATTATAAATAAGTACATCTGCAGTCTTCTGAACATAAAATTCAGGTTTGTCAACATGGCTGTTCATATCACAGGTCTTACTGAAGTTATGTGGGTTTTTTTTTTTTTTTTCAAACTTCAAAGCAAGTCCTGTGCGAGTTTTTTCTAGATTTATTAACATAATGAAATACATAAATGTGCATATATAGTTTTCCCTATAGCCTTTCTCAGATCAAGAATATGGTTTAATTAAATTAACTTTGAGTCCTTGAAAGTTTCATTCTGTTGTTTCTATCAGATGTAATGCATATCTGCATTTTTGTCTGGAAGTGGCATCAAAAGGAAAAGCTGTTATTCGAAGTCTTCTAGACAGCTCTGTGTTCAGTGAGGGCTTTATTAAGAATGAACCTGCTAATACTTAAGAAAGTTAATTTCATGCTGATATGAAAAATCAGCTTCAAATAATCCTCCTAAAAATGGCCTTTTAGTGAGAAGCTTTCTTTGCCAACCACCTTCTGTATAATTTAATTTCAGTCATTTTGTGGATGTCTAAGCTGAACATCCAGCTTAGATGGATGTTAATTACTCTGCTGTAGTTTCCTAGTGCAAAAATTGGGAATAAATACTGTGGAGGTAAGTGTGAGAATGCTGTTAATGGAATGGCCACCTCTGAAGGACTCGGAGACTTGTGCCATGGAGAAGATGAAAAATGATGTATATTCAGAGCAGGATGTGAATGATGTATCATTAATAAAGTATGAGGCCACTCATCACAAGGACTCCCTTTGTGATGAAAATCAGGTGAAGTTGTGTAAGGGAGAAAAAATTATATGCGCTTGCTTAAGCCCCGAGCCTGTTTGCAGAGTTAGGTGACCTTTCATAGGCTTGGGTTGGGGGTGGGTTTTTTCCTTGCAACTTGGGTATTCTGGGAGCACTGGGTCAGAGGAGAGTGTGCCAGTCAGTCTGGGCTTGGGGTCTCTCTGCTTTGTAGCATGGGTGGATTTAGGGCCAAGAGGTGGAGGGGGCGGCTGAGAGAAACAGCAGCAAGCTTCTGAACTTCCTCTGTGATGGCAATTGTGAGTGTTCCCTGATTACTTTGAGACAACATCAATTAAGTTAGCTGAGATTATCCTCACTACTAGTTAAAGTTTGCATGAAGAATTCCCTGCCATGTGTAAGAAATGTTTAGAAAAGCTTTTTTTACCAGTACTGTTGTGGTTGTTGCCACTCTAGTAACGTAATCTGGTTTTGGCCTATCAGTTTGAACACAAGAAATTAAAGGTCAGGATGTTTTTTGAGCTGAAGTCCAGGGCTTGGACATGGCCAGATATGCAGTGATCCATAACTGAAAATGTGTATGAATACCCTTAAATGTAGTGTGTTCTTACATTTGTCAGTTCCTGACCCTAAAGTTAAGAATTTGCCTCTGAGCGTTTTATCTGATTTGACTTCCATTACATAAGTTTGTTTTGTGATTACTTTTTCAGCTACTGTGTAAAACTCAATACAAAAAGGCCTTTGCAGTGCATGGGGGATGTAGTTTATTTCCCCAGCTTGATTGGGATAACTGTTGTAAAATGGTTAGTGCAAATTTACTGATAATCTTTGCTTCTACTTTCAGATACTAAAAATGGTTCACATATGATGATGGAACGTGAATTGCCCGCATTATAGGAAGACATAATGCTCTTTTTTTGCTGTGCTCAAACACTACTTCCAGATCAGAAATGGAGATGTATTAACATTTAAAATGTACCATCTTAATACTGTTTTCAGACAATAAGCAGAAAGCATGTTCGTGGGTTTGCAGTTAGTGGAAAATGTCAAACTAGATGTCATGTGCCAATATTGGATATTCCTCTTCAATGCTGATGCTGTAAGAAAATGGGAAATTATAGAAGTATAGTTGAGTTATAGTTGCTATACTGTGTTTAGACATGGCATTGCAAAATTTGTTGTCTGTGTGTGAAGATGGGTCTTAATCCTAAACTTAAGGTCAAATCCTAGGCTAGTAATTGGGGCTGTGCTCCCTCCCAGCTTCTGCACCTGAGAGTGGGGAGGGTATCTTGAAATCCTTCCTTAAACAGGACTGCTTCAGAGGTTCAGTTCAGTTTAACAATGTGTGTAAGCACATGCTTCTCTTAAACAAGTGATTAGTGAGTGATCTTTAGCCTTATAGGAGCCATGCTAAGAGTTAGTGGAGAAGTAAGAAATCGAATCTGATTTTTTACTACTGTGTCATCTAAGAACTTTTTTCCTCTATATTTGAATAAAAGACTAGTATGTTATAGGGGTGCCTTGACATCTTGGCTTTATTTTTGTTTGCTACATGTCTGTCTTGAATAGTTTTGCCTGTCGCATTAGGAGTTGGTGGTTAAAAGGGGAAATTTTGTTTTGGGAGTGGCATTACTGAGCGAGGAAATAGTCCTTCTGGTACATCACTGTGTGGTTTGAGCTGATGGGAACGGCAGTGTGTGTGGTGGGATAGGTGGTGTTGACAGAGGTGGTGTCTTGAACAGGGAAGAAAGCACCACTGGGTTTCTTTGTGAAGAAGTATGTCTTGAATTTTGTTTTGTAGTGTATGTACAAATCTGAGAAGCTTTACTTAATTTGTTATCGCTTTTTTTCCTCTCTGTGCAGAAGATTGTACTAACTCTACTTTGTGAAGGGAATATTGTACTTTATTGCTATGGCTTGAGTGTCTTTGATGGCAATAGGGTGTGAGTTTAGTCTTTACTAATTACTCCTTAGCTGCTCACTCCCTTGCTCATCAACATCTCGGTCAACGTGCTTATCTGGGTCTTTAAGGGAAGGAACCATGGTATCTATCCTTTATGAGCTAAAATTATGTTATACGTTTGTTAAAGCTGCTTTGCTCATCCCAGGAATTGCACTTGAATTTTGCAGTAAGCTTTATACAGAAGAAGACAGTGTTGTAGTTATTTGTCTAGATTTGGGGGGAGTCAAAGCTAGTTTTGCAAAGAAGCCAATAGTGCTCCTGCTCCTTTATAAGAGGGTTGTAGTGCAGTACTAAAATTCATCTGTGAATGACCTCTTAGAGCTTGGTAACTCTACACCAACACATCCTGATTGTCTGCTGAAGTCACAGCCAGCCTTTGTCATCACATAAACCAACAACATAGGGTACTGGGCCAACTGGTTCAGCAGCCACCCTGGTGCTGGCTTGGAACAACAACCCTTTGTTGTGCACCAGGCTGGCTGGGCTTCTTAAGGACCAGGGAACCTGCTGGCCAGTCTCCTCTTAATTTGTGCCTCAATAAAATGTGCAGTTTGGGTTACGTTTCCCCTAGTAGCACAAAGTCCAGAGGATGTCTGCGGTGTGTTTTCTTTGGTTTTGGCTGTGAGGTGTCCACTCTGTGCCATACACGGAGTTTATAGTGCCTGAAGTATGACTGTGTTTCCTGGGTAGGTTAGCAGACTTAGACTTTTCAATCTGTGTTCTTGCAGGTATGCTGCTTGTGTTTTAGCTTATACCAGTGAGATTTCTCGTAAAAGCTTACTAGGAGGTTAGTTTGGTTTGGGTTTGTTTTATTGTTTTTAAGCTGCTTCTCTTCAGCAACTCTTGGACAAAGACTTCTACTCATTTGTAGTTAAAACTAATCTTAGGATGCCTTCTCCAGACCTGTGTGGATAAATGTCCTGGTATTAAGAATAAAATTTGAAACAGAAAAATGTCAATACATGCACACTGTTTTATGATTCCAAGGATGTGGAAAACAAATAATTTGGGTTGTTTCAGAGATGTTGCTTTATAAGAATATTGCCATGCCAGGAAGCAGATGAAGTATTTTGAATCTGTATCTAAACTGATTTGCATGAAAGACATGAATTCGTGTTGCATTTATTCAGACATTGCTCCTAGGATTGTTAGTACTGATTTTATAACTTCTCGCCACTTTAATACAAATGCATTCTGCAGCTTGAATAATAGAGTACCAGTAATATTTGCTTGTTTAGTATACCTGACTATAATTTACTTGTCTCTCTCTCCCTGGCATTAACTTATATTTTTAAATAACAGGGACTGAGCTAAATAGTTTGTTTGATATATATGCATAGAATATATGTTGGTCCATGTACAGTGCTTGGAAGAGTAGTATGGCTGCTTCTAATAACACTTCCCTTGTGCTTTTTTTTTTGATAGTTTGTTATTCTGATTTTTCTTCAACCTTTCATTAACTCAAGCTTAAGGCTTATTTAATTTTTTGAGCACTTGCTTGCTGGTCTCACTCGTCTCAAAAGCAATGCTGGAGAGTGCAACGAATACATTATTGCTACAATATAGTAAAAATAATGAATATTAAGTACTATGCAGGCGGCACTTTTAACCAGGTGATAATGACTATAGTTATGAAGCAAGCTTGTCTGTCTTTAATCAGAGGCCTGTTTACAGAACACAGACTTGATGAGGAAGACAATAGCAACGTGATAATGAGAAAGCCTTGCTGGGCTGGGAGGACTTGGGAGCGGCATATATGAGATACTGTCTGTATGATCAGCCTGTAGTCTTCACAGTTGAGCTGGAAGATGAGTTGGAAGAGAGCAGGAACAGAAATGCTTCACTGTAAAGCTGCACTGAAAGGTATTGGAAAGTTGAGTGGCTGCATTGGTGTTGAGTAGCTTTGTGGGCTCTTTGTTGGCTATTCTTTTGGCTTTCTACTTGGTTTTGGAAAGGAAATGGAAAAGGGATGTGAAGAATTTGGAGTGATGTTTCTTTTTCACTTTTATAGATCCTTTATGCTACCCTTCCTTCTTTTGGAGGGATTTGATTGATCTGCATTTTCAACAGCAGATTGATGTATTTCAGCCATTCTTTGCAGTAGTTTGGCTGTAAAATATGGAAAGTTGCAGTTTATAAGCAAAAACTAATTGAAAAAAGTGCCAAAATTCCTTTAAAGAAGGAAAAAAAAATTTACTGGCAAATCAAACGGTCTGATGTCCAATCCAGCCATTACCTTATATGGTTCCTGGTAAGAATTATGCGGCATGAAGAAGTGAATAATTCTGAGGCCAAAATCAGGCTTTTCTGGTGGTTGATTGGTCATAACCCACTTCCCTCTTGCGGTGTTAGCAGCATGGGAAGCTCTTCAGCTCGAGTCCAAACCACTCGCGCTTCCTGTGGTTGTTTTGAAACTGATTAAAAACCACACATGGGGGAAGAGATTTCTTTTTTCCTTCAAAGAAAAGTTTTTGGGTTTTTTTGCCCCTCTCCCCCCTACCCTACCCCAATATGTGTTATAGCCATATATGTTCTGTGGAGTAATTTTTTGTTGAGCTGTATTTTTTTAGCTTTTTACAGAGCCTGTAGCAGGCAGTCTTCCTACATGTCTTTTTAGATCTTACATTGGTTCCTATTCAGTCAGCTTTTCTAGATATGAACTATTACGTGATTTCTGGTAATAGATTGGCAGTATCTAAAGTGGCTTGTTGAAAAATTTTCAGGAATATCATTGGTCTGCATGTGCCTCATACTGAAACCATAGTTTGACAAGAAGGAAAAGTGCGATACTGAAGTTCTGGATGTGCAAGCATGATGTATAAATTTATAACTTCTTCCATTTGTAATCATGTATAGAGGATATAGTCTTACTAGCAGCTGAGACTGAAAAAGCAAGGCATTGCAAACCTGGCTTTAGACAATTAGGGCTTTCTAGAAGTGACTTTTATGTAAAGGGAGATCTTGCTAGTTAGCATCCTCAGGCACCATATTTTAATTTCTGATCTCCATTCCTTCCCCCCCCCCCCCCCATTTTTCTCATTCTTTGTTTTAAATATCATGCAGACCTTTTCCAGTAAATCCCATGAGAGGCTTTGTGTTGGCAGTGTTTTGTAACAAAGTCTTGAGTTTGCAGCTGCAAAATCAAATGGAAATTGCTGTGTTTTGGACGTACCACAGCCTGTATGGAGCAAGGGCCATGTTACAGTGTTGGTTTTGCAACGCGTGTTGAATAGGGCTTGACTGAAATCATCAATTCTGGAGCTTGCCAGGCTGTTCTAGAAGACCTGGTTGATTGAAGGCAAAGTGGGGCTGCAGTTTGGAGCTGTTGGTTTTTGTGATTCTGTTGTTCATGATTAAGCATAGAAAAGATGTCAGCCATTTAGAGATCTATTATGCCTTACAGAGCTGAGACTTATTTTCTGGATTTTTCTTGTTGTGGATATGTGAGGTTAGAGAGCTGTGTTTCAGGCTGAGCTGTCATGGTGAGAAGATCAGTGGTCACCATGGTTCAGAGTACAGTCGAGGAAACTTCCCCACTTGTCCCTCCTGCCCTCGTTCTTTGCACTAGGTTCATGGCACTTGAGGCTGTCTGCGCTTGTACCTTCTAGTCACAGGGACACAAGAGTTTCCTTTAAGTGCCCTGGAAGTTTGGCATAGGAAGCACAACACTGAAGATGTTACCATTGATGTTGCTCCTGGATAGGGGAGCATTTCCTGTCGCACCACAGAATTTTCTCCAGACCTATTCCTGCTGTTAATTGGCATATTGCATTACAAAAGTCTCTTTCCTGTTGTTTTTTTATCTTCTTCTGCCATGCCTGTACCACTCACAACAGTGCAATGTTTTACCAATATTTCTGGTGTTTCAAAGCTTTAGCATTGGAGAACAGACTCTGAGCCACTGTGAGTGATATTACTGTGCTGGCAGTTTCTCAGAAAGCTTTCTGCTTCCCACGAATTTTGGGGAAAATGCCCAGTAATTTAGCAGTTCTTAAGGATTATTTCTGTTTTTTTTCATGTTGAAAATTGCTGGCTAAAACTTCTGGCTTTCTAATACCATTAGTTATCTTTCTTCTTTATTTTCATTGTTTGTGGGAAGAACAATAGATGTGTAGTGTACAATAGATGGACATACTGTGTTCTATATGAAATTTTTATCTGAAATTTGAAAACAGTGATAATGCTTTCAGTCATCACTAGGAACATATTTATTTTCTTCTAAATAATGTAGGCTACTGGACTTGGCTTAAGGAACTGTTGATCTTACAACTGTAGTAATTTGGAATAGGGAAATTACAGTTTTTTGACAGCTTATAGTTTTGGGAAGGTAAACCTAAACCTGGTCTTTGTGTGTCAACAGTGACACTGATTTTTCTTTTTTTTATATTTTTTTTTAAAATTTATTAATACATGAATGCAGCCACTCTTATTGTCCTTTGCTAAGACTTGCAATAGAAAAAGGATGCAATTTGTTCCAAATTACATCTATTTGTTTAACTCATAATGCAAAAACCACCTTGGTAAATTGAGTCAAATAAGCAATCCACATGTTTTACTAATTATGCATTGCCACTTGTTATCATTTAAGACTCCATTTAATCCACTTTGTTATATTTAAAAAGAAAATAAAGAAGTGTGCAAGTGTTTTCCTTCCCTTATTTCTTGGAAAGAAGAAGATAAATACATGGTCTCTAGTTTTGAAAATAGAGTACTAGATTGCTGGGTAGAAAACAGGAATATTGATGAGATGATGGATATTTTGAAAGATTATCATGTGTGTGTTTGAGGCCAAGGGCCATGGCACAGACTTTCTGGTCCTATTAAAATGGCTCTGTTTGCTTTCAAAACACAGCTTTTCTTTCTTTTTTACAAAAATACTAACAATAAGAGCTCCCCCTTCCCCCAGGGATGAAAGTTCTTACCTTTTTCTTAAGACAGATAAAAATTTAAAAAATAGGAAAATGGAAGATGTTACTTTCAGTAACAAGATAAACAATGTCTCAGAAGGCAGATGAAATACTATGACTAGTTAGGACTAGATCTGTTTCTGTAGTGAGATATAAGGAGGAGATGGAGCCGCCTTCACTTCGGAGCAATGCGAACAGTACAGGGCCAGCAGATTTGTTAGGACTCTGATTTCTGCTAGTGGGAGAACATGAAGGAGTGCAGTTGCTTCTTTCCTTTGTATTACAGTGCCCTAATGGACCAAGAGTAATTTTTCTGATGCCAGTGTGGATTTCCTTATCCTGTTTTTACTAGTTCTACTGGTTGTTCTTCTTCCCTATCTGATGGGGGGTGGTGGAGGCTGGGGGAATGAATTGTAAGATCCACTGTACTTTTGAAAACAGAAAGCAAATTCGAGTGCCTCTCTACATGTGCCTGTAAAACATGATGGCCTGGTTGTTGGATCTGTAGACTTTCTGTTTGAATGTTTATCTTCAGCATTTCTTTGAGATACTGAGTCTTCTGTTTTCTTTAACTGCCATTATCACTGCTACTTATTTGCTGGATGTTGCTTTTTTTTATATCTGCTGTTAATTTGTATAGGTGATAAATGTGCAATTGTGTGTGTGTGTGTGAGAAATCATCCCAGGTCTGAATCTGCCAGTGTGTTTCTGATGAATTCTGAACCTCGCTGCCCAAAGGGCACATAATTGCCATGCAGGGCACAAATCAGGGGGTGATAGTTTAATCTGTAAAAATATTCTCCCTTCTTATGGTGAGCTGAGGAAGCATGGAGATTACATTTTAAAAACATGTAAGTTGTGACTAGACTCCTCTGGTCTTGAAAATGAGATGAATCTGATCTACTCTGTCCAAATGTGAAGTGATTAATAGTAGTGGTTAGTAATTGCACTTTTAGGAATGCTTTCAGGAGTTCAGCCTAAAAGTAGCAGGAGGGAGGTAAGTGCTGTAACCAGGCAGGACACTTGTTGTCTTGTGTAATAAAACATACTTGCCTAAGCAGGTTTCCAGTACCTGATTTCCAGTGCCTATCCAAAGGACCACGGTAGCTCAGTTATTCAAGGTTTCATTTTTCAAAACTTTCCTGATGGCTCCCCTTTCTGTGTGGTAACTGCTTCCTGATGGCGTCACCAGAAAGCACTAGAGGCTGTGCTTTTTTTGATGGGGAAACTTCTGATGTTTTTAAAGTGAAACAGGTTCCAGATTTTGTTGGATGCAACTTGAGCTCAATTTTGATTTGTAAAGCCTCTCCTGTATGCCTGGGAGGATGCTTCTGCTTAATTTATCTGGGATAGTTGCAAAGACCAAACAAACAGTGTTTTATGTGTGGAGCTGGTGGCGAGTCACCAGCTTCTTTATCTGGTGAAGTAGTTGAGTAGCACAGGGAGTTTGCATAGGCAGGACACAGACATTCCCTCAATTTACACTCTTCTTTCTCCTAATATTCTACTTGAAGGTAGCAACATTATTGTATTATTTATTATATTATAGGACTCTGATGCTTGTACTTATTTATAGTGCAGGGGACTCTGATAGACAACTCTAGTTAGGTGGATGGGGAGAGGGTTTGTGTCGGGTTGTGTTTGTTTTCCCAAGTGTTAATTTACATTTGTGCATAGAGTCTATTCCTTCTGTAGTTTGTCTAGGGAATGGAGAAAAGCATACTTTATGACACTGAAAAATAAATTCATATGGCCAACCTGCAAGCTCACACCTGTCAGGATACCTTACTGGATATATAAAGAGAACTTGCTAAAAAATAAGAATGCTCTCAGGATTAATCTTGCTGCTTTATTCTGTTTTCTTCATACTGAGGATAGTAGTAGGTAGGTTATCTGACTTTGTCCTTGATCAAAAAAAGTCTGGACCTATCTGAAAGTCTATAAAGACTTAAATATTTCCTCTGATTGGAAACAAGTTTTCATTTTTTGCTTTCAGGGAGCTCTACAGTAGCTTGGATTTCTTTTCCCTCGGCTTCTTTTTCAATTATCTCCGTTCTGTACATTTAATGTTTTTTTTAAGTACTGATTTATTAAATGTTTCTGTAAGGTTCTCTGCATTTTAAGTAAAATAGAATCAGCATAGGCATCACTAATTATAAAGCCAAATTAGCTCTTCAAGTGAAAAGTTGAAGGATTTATTTTGCCAGCAGGATAAAGTGTAGCACAGGAAGGGAAGGCAATGATTTAAAGAGCTACATGCTTATCAACCTTCTTTTCCGTCAAAGAATTTAAGTTTTCTCTGAAGTTTTCCACTGATGTTATTTATGGAAAAAGAGGAGATGGTTATATGCTTTCATACAAATTAAAAACCTTTTGAGGTTTGTTGTAGTGTGGATTTTGAAATGTGAACCACTTTCTAATGGATCAAAACTAATGTTCATGCTTGTTTCTGACAAATCTTCTGATGTATTCAAAATGTCAATTTTTGTAACATATTGCCCAGGCAGAAAGAAGATATAGTATTTCCCTTGAGGAACCTGTGGCTTACAGCACGATTAGAAAAGCCAGAACTGTTGACTTGAGCTCCAGTCATCTATTTGCTTTTACATACTTCGGTTTACACAATTAAACTTGCTATTTTTTCTTCAGCTATGTATTCTTAACATTAAAATCCTGTGGCAACAGAAGGACAGATGGATGTGGAAAAATTGTAACTGAATGTAACCTAGTTGTTTGTGATTTAAATATCTTGAATATTCTTGATTTAGCTAATGGAAATATGGAATAAAAATGCTTCAGTAACAACAGGAGACAATGTAGTACTATGCAAGAATGAAAACATCTTGTAGAAAAGAGTTGCAGTATTTTATTGGGTTTGCATGGCCAGGTTTTGGTAGCAGGGGAGCTGCAGGGGTGGCTTCTGTGGGAAGCTGATAAATGCTTCCTTTGTGTCTGGTGGAGCGAATGCCAGCTGGCTCCAAGACAGATCTGCTGCTGGCCAAGGCCGAGCCTATCAGCAACAGTGATAGCACCTCTGTTATAACATATTTAAGAAAAAAAAAAAAAAAACAGCAAACAAAACCCCCAAAAAGCTGTGCAGCAGCAATTGCAGCCAGAGAGGGGAGTGAGAATGTGTGAGAGACACAACTCTGCGGACACCAAGGTTGGTGAACAGAGAACGGGAGGAGGTGCACCAGAGCAAAGATTTCCCTGCAGCTTGTGGTGAAGGCCACGAGATTCCTCTGCAGCCATGGAGCAGAGATCCACCTGCAGCCTGTGGAGGACTCCACAATGGAGCAGATAGATGTGCCCAAAGGAGGCTGTGACCTCATGGGAAGCCCGTACTGGAGCAGGCTCCTGGCAGGACCCGTGGAGAGAGGAGCCCAGGCTGGAGCAGGTTTGTTGGCAGGACTGGTGACCCTGTAGGGGACCCACACTGGAGCAGTCTATTCCCTAAGGACTGCACCCTGTGGAAAGGACCCTCGTGCTGGAGCAGGTAGTGAAGAATTGCAGCCCATGGGAAGGATTCACTGGAGAAGTTAATGGAGGACTGTCTCCCATGGGAGGGACCCTACACTGGAGCAGGGGAAGAGTGTGAGGAGTCCTCCCCTCAGAAGGAAGGAGCATCAGTCAAAAAAGTAGAGTCTGTTTCTCCTGTGATGGTAATTGCTGAGTGATCTCTTCTGTCCTTATCTTGATCCGTGTCATTTCCTGAGCACTTTTTCGTATTACAGAGTAGCTGAATTTGGTCTTCATTGTAATGTGCTTCTAACATTTGGTTGTCATGGGTACAGTAGCATGCTAATTCATCTCAGTTTGATTCTTTTGGTTTTTCTTTTCAGGGAATTGCTGTATTTTTCAGGGAATCCTTCCTGTATAGGAATTGCACAGTTTTGGTTATTATTGACTTGCTGCTTAACTGTATGTCAGTGTTTCATACTGAAAGCAGCGTGTATGTCAGGAAAATAATGGATACAATGAATGTGTCTCTCTTCCTTTTTTTTTTCTTTTATTTTAAACCCACTTCCATTCTCCTTGTGCTGTTTCTGTCCACTGCACACCCTTGACCTCACTGCTGCTCTCATGGCTTCTGAAATGGAAAACAAGATTAAACAGTTGATCCTAATGGCAGCTGCTCTCAGTGACACCATCTTTAGGAACATTCACCTATCTTCAGAACCAATTGAAGGAGGAAGGTGGTAAAGGCAGCTAGTTCACTGGAGGCTTAAAGTGGAGAAGGTGTGTCGAAGCTTGCCCCTAAGCCTACACAACAAAGCCTGTTTCAAGGCTGCCTATAGAGGCACAGTTTTTACTGCCTCTTCTGTTAGTGATACAGGAACAGTAAAATGTAGAAATTTATGTAGTTAAATGAAGAGGTTGCAAGTGTTACAGAGTCTTATCTGCTGCTCCACCTGACACATTTTAAGGCACATCTGTGCTGGCACCGGTAGCTGAACCTGAACGTTAAAGCTGTCGTCACTCAACCTTCAAGCCTGATAAGTGGTGCTGATGGAACGCATCATCCTTGTCTGTTCCTTTGCTCTGAGAGATATAGGTGAGAGAAAGTTGAGGGAAAACCACAGCTCTCTGACAGGCAGGTGACTTTCCAAGCAGGACAGGTCTTGGCTCTTGGCTGATTTATTGGCTCAGTCACCTTTCTCAAGTGGGAGGCCTTTCTTTCTCCCCTCAACAGCTCTCACTTGGGCTGTTCAATATGCTGTGTTCTACTTCTTCAGTGTTGTAGTCTTGTTTTCTTTTGTCATCTCTCCTGTCACTGTTTGAGTGGACTAGGGCATTATACTTGCATTTGGAGTAGAATGCTGGAGATGGAGTGCATTTGCCGAATTTTTAGCCTGCGTCTCTTCCACAGACTCCAGGGAGGTCTGCTGCACTCCATTAAGCTCAGTTTGTGCTGTCATGTAATGCTAATGCTACTGCTTCCTGGTAAAGAGCGTGGTTTCAGCCTTTTGTAGATACATCATCAATGCAGTAAGCTTTAAAAATTCTTCCAGAATTGATGGAACTGATAGCATTTGGCTGCCTATATGGCAGGCAATTTTTTTTTCTCCTTAAAATTTATCTTGTGGTCAATATTTGCTTATAAAAGTTCTCCCATTACTAAGATCTGCCCGGCTGTCACTAGTACCGTTATTCTTTGTATACTCGCTGCTGTTGCGTGCTTGGTAATCAAGACCTATTGGCTTAAAAGGTCATAGCTGAGCCATTTTAAATTTATTACCTACTCTGTGACTTGCTAGAGTTGCAGCAGTCGCAGTTGTTTTCTCCCAAAATAATAATCTCAAAAAGGCTAAAAGGCCCATGTAGCATGTTGATGCCCTTGCTGTGTAGGAAAAATCCTCTCTAGACGCCAAAAATTGATTTAGTTTTCAAACAGTCTGTCATCAGGGAATTATGTAAAAATGAAGCGGGAAGGAGGAGACCCTCCCCTAGGAATGTCTATGTGTAAGCAAGCAAACTCCTTCAGCAGTGCAAAGCACTGTGTGGCCATGCAGGGCTGACTTGTCACTGTCAAGCCACAGCAGAGGCTGAGGACACTGTCCTCTTGCCCTGCCATGGCTGTGAGAGAAGGAAAAGTAGCAGCACTCATGTCCTGCAGAGAAGAGGCAAAAAGGGGGAGAGAGGAGTGCATGCCATAATTGCTTCCAGATGAGCTCCTTTTCTTCCCTGGCATTCTCTGCTGTTAGCTCCCAGGTAGAGCGAGTGTTTGTATGCATGAGCACCCTGGTACACAGAGGAAGATGGCTTTTTGTCATGTTTAGTTACATGTGTTACTTTTGCCATTAGGAAGCTTAAGCGATGTTTTCCTGTGTTATTCCTTGTGGGTGTCCAGGAGAGATCTGCTCACGCCCACTGTGCTGTTTATCAGTGTGTTGCTGCCATCATCACAGCTGAAGGTTACCTCTGGTGAGGGATAAAAAGCTGCTGTGGGTGGTGCTGCTGTAACCAGAAGAGGCATGAAGTTTACCCCTGGGGATTTCTGCAACAAATTATTTTTGTAAATAGTTCATAGGTAATAGACCTCTGTAATAATCCCAGTACAGCAGAGCACTTAAGGACATACATAATTGCATTGTTTAAATGAGGGTGTAGGTGCGGTTTCTTTTTTATAGCTGTATGTTTGTCTTCTGAAAAAGTAGAGTCTATGGTTCAAATATATTCTTAATTGATATTGTTACCTTCTCCAACCCCTCTTCTGAGGTCATATCAGTGCTTGGAAATTTCAAAAGTTGTTGGGTTAAGCTGTTACCTTTGTAAAAACTTGTACATTTCTGGAAAGGTCCTGTATAGATGCACACAGAATATTTTTGTCAGTTTTTCCAGTTTTAGAGAAGGTTCTGAGTAATTTTGCCATGGATTCAACCTTTCTTTTGTTTGCAGCACTTGCTGTGTGCTAGTAGCATTCGCAAAGTTCTGATGATCTTCCTGTCATTGCAGATGTCCTGAAGAAGACTTAGGTCTGAAGTCTGTACGTAATAGGGACTTACATCTCTTTTACTGAGCAGAGCCCTGGACTCTGTGCCTACAGAATAAATATATATGTATTTAATATGGAATTACTGCTGGCAGCAGGGTTTCCTGCTCTACAGCACTAGGAGGGGGAAAAAAAAGCGGCATATTTTATTCTTCCTTACTTCTGTTTTCTTAAGTAGAGTGTTGGGGAAAAAAATAAACTTGCCCAAGAGACAAGAAATATTGGATTAAATTACTTAGCTTAGATGTATCTTTTCTGTTACCGTTTCAAGTAATAATTGCTGTAAACAGAAAGATGGAAGCAGCTTGGATATGAGCCTTCTTCTGTATGAAGGTGTGTGTAGTTTTTTCCATTGTAACACCACAACAAGTTTGAATTTAAAGCCCTTCACTGACATACCTTAGTGAACCTGTCTCGGCATATTTTTTCAGTTGTTTTTCCTGAAGGGGGTTCCTTAGAGGCTTAATATTGAAGCATGTTATGAAGAGCTATATAAGGAGAATTCATTTTTTGGGGCTTAGCTGGGGAGTATGCATATCCTTGCAATGTTGAAAGGAGGTTACTTGAGCATTATGCCAGGTTTCATACCAAGTAACATGAATCACTTTTTCTAGAGGTGAATGGTTTGAAAAAGTCAGGTCGCATAACACCACTTGAATTTCAAACGAGGTGTGTTGAGTATTGACTCCCACGTAGTCCAAGTTTGTATGTTTGTATTGATATGTCACTTGTGATCCTTCTGTGGCAGACATGAGCTGGTTTGTAAGTTGTAGGAAAATGGGAAATTCAGGCTAGAAACAACTCGTTATTAATTATGGCATTTAATATGGAGAACAGCATATGAGGAGATATTGTGTAACCATAACTTCTTTAATCAGTTGCTGGTTTAATTCTTAAATAGTAATGGGCTTTTTGAGAAGAGCATCCCAACTGATTTGTTCTATTTCTTGTTAGGAAGAGAAGTTTGGTCCTTTTCAATATGCTAGGGCTGTAGAAATTAGAAGGATATTCAAGGAAGATAGCTTTATGACATTAAATTATAAATGGGTGAGTTTAGATAAGGTGGATAGTATGAGGAGAGGGGAAAAAGCCTTTGGACTTTGAGATGGTACTCCTCTGCTTGGAATCACACAGGACTGGCTTAAACAAAGCTGCTTCTTTCCTCCTCCCTCTTTCCTCCTCCCTCTTTCCTCCTCCCTCTTTCCTCCTTGTGTCCTTGTTTAAAAGTGCCTGCAGAGTAGGAAAGCTATGTGGCTGTAGCCGTACCATTATCATTGGAGCAGATCAAGTTTTATATTTAGATGATATTTATGGATGGGTGTAGGTACATGTGCGTTCTTGATGACTGGCCAAAGAAACCTATTTGAATCATAATGCTTGTTTGTTACGGGCGAAGTTTGAATTGCTGGAATAAAGCTCAGGTCAGGCACGTGATGGACGCGGTTCCAGGTATGCCCCCAGCTGCTTCTGCAAGGGAAATACCCGGTTACAAGACAGAATGTGTTAATGAAAGGACTGGATGCGTTAAGAGGCTAATCTTGAGGAATTAATGCTTGCTTTCATTGTTACCTGGTGGATTTCTAGTCTTTTGAATGTCAGTATGGGCAGTTTTAAATACCTGTAGCTGCTTTTTCCTTTGTTCTTCCATGTAGTTTGTTTTATGGCATGGCCTCTTTACAAGCATAATGACGTGGCTACTTTGATTTAATTCCAAAATTAAATTTTAAATATAGCATTTGGTTGTTAAGTTAATAATACTGTTTTTTAAAAAATTTTATTTTGCCATTCATGCTACAAAGCTCTGTGGGTATCTGTGGAAGCTGAGTGAAGTTCAAATTTCTTAATTGTAACCATTGCAAATTTAGTAAGGCAATGTATTAGGGATGTTTGTAGGGGTCTGTCTAGTATTTACCACCTTCATCCCACAATGGTTTCTTGCCTTTGCATAGCATGTGGGTATTTTCTGAAGATAATTTCCTTTCACTTAAATCTTCTAGGGTCAGCCGCAAATGACAGATGGTGTCATGCTCCATAAATCTCAGTCAGATTACTTGCAAAGCTTCTGGAATATAACTTGATGTAAATAATTGCCTCCAGATACAGAAATAACTTTGCGAAGTGAGCTTTCCCTGGAAAGAGTGCGGCATAACAAAATGGACAACCAACAAGTCTTTCTTAAAACGTTAATTGCTGGTTAGCGTGCTAGGAAAAATTGATGTGAATATGTTGTTATCTGGGGTTAAAAGGAGCTAGGAAGGAGATTTGAAGGTATTTAGGAATACTGTTTCTGTCAAAGCATAATGAAAGGGAAGGGTATTTTAAGAAGCGTCTTTTCCCAGCACAAATAATGACATGTGACTTGGTACATCATCTGTGTGTCCCTTTTTCCTCCAGAATAAAAGTGGATTAAATGGATGTATAGTATTTCCTTATTTTTAAGAATTGTCACTCAACCCTTAGCTTGGTGGTCTTAAAATTTTTGTACCCCAGCATTAAAGGGATTTGGGGTGGACTTTTCTGGATGACTTGTCATATTTTCCGATTCACCTTTTTTTTCTCCAGTTGTAGTGAGCAATACTGCCTCCAGTCATGGCTTAGGAAGAGTCCAGATTGCGTGTCGTCTTCTTCAGCATTGGTGTCTGGAGCTGCCCAGTTAGTTTATCACATACCGTGCATTTACAGCCCAGAAGAGCTCTAGCAGTCACTGTCGTGTTCAGTAGGTTTGAATTGTGCGTTCCTGTGGATAGAGACCATTCATAGCAAGAGCAGTGTACTTGGACAATTCCTTGACTCCTTGTTTGCTAAGATGCCTTAACTTCTTATTTGCCACATACTTGGCAATGAAACTCAGCAAATGGACCAGAAAGACTGAGTAGTGGCCTTGAAAATGACACTTTCTGAATGGCTGACAGATGAAAATCAGTCCATTAACTAGATACAGGGCTGATGAGAAACTATTTAGAAATAGATGGGTCTGACTTAGAAACGTGTTTTGAACAGTGTTGAATGAACAGGCATCTGAAACCAAATGGGACCAGGCTGGGTGTGAAGGGTAGGCAGAACTGTGATGTGTGTTGAGCACTGATACAGAGATCAAAAAAGTGAAGTTTGCAGATGCTCCCTGGGTGGACTAGATGGATGGTATGCCGATGTCTTCTCACTGCCATGTATGTACAGGAAGAGGAATCTGTAGCTGCTCCTTGTTAGAGATGGCATCTCATTGATGGCTGTAGGGACAAAGAGCACTGTGCTCAAGGTTATGTGGGTCCATGAGGGCCTGCTGATTTCTGGTGACTGCCACCGCTGCTCTGCCCAGCTGAAGAAGCCTTAGGCCCTTCAGCAATACCTGGAATATCCAGCAAATGGTCAGAATGCTGTTTTGCTGGACATTGTGCAGATAGAGTACTGAAGGGAATATGTGCTTGCCAAGTGGATTTCGGCCTGATGTTATCCGATTTCCTTTCCTAGAGGGAAATGGATTGATGAATGTCCTCTTCTGCATTTTAGTGATCTGGAAGGTTTAATGAAAATTTACATCTCTCTACCTGAATAAATACAGTTAATTATATCCTCTAATGTATAATTTAGTGAGTAATCTAGATTAAGAAGATAACTTTAAGAGAAACAAAGTTGAGATTGCAGGAAGCTTGTTAAAAGAGTAAAATGCTGTTATGATTTTAATATTTTTTTTTTTTTGGCTTGTCATACATAATCCAGTAAACAAGTATAACATTCCTCATGGCTGGAAGAAAAAATTAATGAATACACTGGGGTTTTTACCACTGTAACAGAGATGGATTTTCCCAGAATAGGTTAACTGGCATTGTTAAAGCAGCTATATTAAAAATAATTCATACAAACAATTTCTGCATTTGTTTTATGAGGTATTCAGCTGTAATGCCACATCATGTTTGTAGAACAGAAAACAGCACTGCTGCACTGATGATGATGCAGAGGCCACCTGTATGATCCACATGAGCTGAAATACATGACAAATTGTTTCACCTTCCTGCATTGCAGGTTTACGAAGACTTGACTTTAAAAGCAGCTTTTTCCTCTCCATACTAAATGCTGAGGTTAAAGAGTCTGAAGCCAGTTATTGTTTTCTAGACCTTTTGAGTGTCAGCCTACAAAAATATGCATTTCTCTTGTAAGAAAGTTAGCAGTGAAGGCTGTGTGCAGTCCTACAACTGAAAGTTGTTCTTTTGCTAGAATCTGAGTAATATAAGTTTGCATGCTGATATTTTCACGGTAGCTAGGTATGTTGCTGTTAGCCTTAAAATAACTGCTGAAAACTCGTTGCCCATCTCGGTGCAATACCTAATGGAAATAACAGGGCTGCAAGAGGAGGGCATGGTCGTTTGCTGTTGCAGTTCTCAGCAGAAATGGAGTGCTGGATACAAATGACTTGGCAAGACAAAATGCACTCACTAGAGTTAAAAGCCATCCCAGTCAAAAAGCAGGAAGACAAAAGTTAAAGCAGTTTTTTTCTGGTTCAGAACCTGAATTGCTGCAGGACTTTTTGAATAAATAATAGCAGTAGCAATTATGGTTGCCTTTTGGTCACTGCTTCAGCACATGTATTTAATCACTTCTGATGTGGCTTCAGAGTGCGAAAGATTAAACTAGGCATTTTATAAATTGTGAAGAAAGAAATGAAAGATTGGAAGGTATCAGGGGGCATTATTTCCAGCTGACCTGATATACTTGGGTGTTGTTTTGTTTGTTTTTTAAGCAGTCATAAGTTTTTTGTACCTCTTTGCTTCCAATTACCTGTTGTTAATAGCTGCTGTCCCGCTCATAAAACTTCATGGTAATTTGTCTCTTAAAATTGCTTCTGTCCCACTTCCGTAAGGCATTATTGCAGCATCGTGTCTGCGGCAAAATAGCTTGAAATGCTGTCTGTTGCAGCACTGTCATCATGTGTGTTTTGTGAATCAAGCTATGCAAATTCAGATCTGTAAAGATTTTTAATCCTTTCTCTGCTTGTTTGTGTGAAAAGAGGATGACTTGACCCAATGCTCAGAATGCAGTAAACAAGAACAAATAACACTAATAAAGTATGTGAACAGTCACAAATGTGTCCTAGTGATAAAGTGATAATGTAGAAAAATGAACTACCTTGTTTTCCTGTGTCTTGCCCTTTCGTCTTTCTCACTGACACTCTTCTGCTTTTTTTATTGAGAGCATCAACATCTGCTTTTATAATTAATATTGTAGTAAGATGCACAACAATAGTCCAGTGACTTAGTTTTCTCTTAAAGATAGGTTGTAAAATCTTTTCAGTGTAACTCACTGTATTGCTTCCTGGCTAAAGGAAAAAAAAATATAGCAATGAGTGCAGATGTTGCTAGAGAGGGTACACTTAGGAATGCATTCTTGGAAATATCAATATGTGGATTTATTCTGCCATGAAGTGTTTTGAACAGATGTTCCTAAGCAAATAGGAATTTTACAGATATTTATGTCTAGTGTTGTTTTTAGCAGCTGAAGAACAAATGCTGTACTTGACTGTATGACTGACAACTATGAACTTAAGCATCTGAACTCAGGGCTTCTTTACTGATGTCTCTGACCTCTGGGAAGTTACTTAACTTTTCTGAATCTAAACCTACACAGAAATTGTCATATTAAATCAGAATCAGCCTGACCTGTTATTCTGTCACCAGTGCTGGTTTTACTAAATGTTTCAGAGAAAAGTGCCAAAGTCCTTGTTCGTGTGTGCGGCATTCTGTCCTTAACAAGAATTTGTTCTTAATTGCTTAGAACTGAAAGATGACTTAAGCACTACTGTGTCTATCTTTTCTAAAACCACACTTTTAATATCTTTATACTTCATTCATGTTTTGTTGTAAAATGTTTTCTCCATTGTTAAAGGCAAATAAGCTTCTTGACTCTCACTGTGAAACTGTTACAGACTGAAGCATTTGGGAAATAAAAATTGTAAATTTTTAGCTGTTTATTTTAAAAGCCATTTGATATTCATTTAGTTTTCATGGTGTCCTAAAAATAAGAGAATTTTGTGGTGGAGGGAGCAGTATTAAGGAACTGTAGGTGTACAGAATAGTAAAGCCGTGTTTAAAAGCAGAGGGGGGAAGAGACAGTAGACTTCTGCTGCTATGACATCTACTACTGTTTTACCTTTACTGATGAGTTTGTGCTTTTGCTCTTGGAGTTACTCATATCCTTAAAGGTAAATGACTGTGAAACATCTGAAATAAAGATGACATGGATGGAAGCAAATACCCAATTAAAGGTTTTACGTGAGGTCAGGATTTAATGCCTGAACATCACAGAGCTTGCAAAAAATGGTTGTCTTATGCTTTCTGACAAACCTGACTGCTGAGAAAAGAATAGCCTTAGAGATAGAACATGGCAGACCCGTGTGATCTTGAGCTCCTTGGGCAGTTTTGTTTGTTGTAAAGGCAATGGCAACACTGTAATCTGGGTCATTTCTAGTTCTAATCAAACTTTTTCACTCCTCCACAGCAAGTAGGAGTCCTGCCAAAGTCAGTTTGGTTGGGTGCGTGGAGATGTGAATAAACAAATGTTGTCATGCTGCCCTCTCATCCGGTGCATTGGACCTCCATCAGAAAAATTATTTGCTGACAAGAAGTTGAATCAGCTGGCAGTCACCATGCTGAGTGGGGAGGAAGAGCAGAGTTTAGTTGACAATGGATTTTAGCAGCAGGGGAGCATGGAGAGTTGTTTAATGTCATACTTGAAAGCAGAGGTGTAGCAAAATTTATTTGTGCAGGCAAAGCATTCCTTCTAGGCTCAGTCCTACGATGAGCTAAGTGTTCCTAGTTAGGAAACATGCTTAATTTAGGAGTTGGCCATACTGCAGATCTTAATGCAGTCCTTAAAGAGGGGTGACATGACAAGAGCTGAGCGGCTAAGACCAGAGGACTCCCTATCTTGTGGGATGAAACACCTAATCCTCCTTGACTTAAACCCTGGTTCTTCACACACTGAAACAGGTTCAGTATACCTGCCTCTTTGGCCCTGTGCTGAAGGTGTGTGTCTCAGGGAGTAATTATTCCTACACAGTCATTTAGTTAATGTAGTAAATTTTGGGAGATGAAATAGCCTTCATTCAGTTGAATTATAATTTTCTATATTTGAGAGTAAAATACACATTTTGGAAAAAAATTAATTTAAACATGTGTGCAATGAATTCTGGAAAGCTGAGTCCCTGTATCTTATTTTGTCACATCAGTCCCCTTGCACACACTGTACTGTAGAACCATGAGCAGACTCTGTGGATGTATGCGTATGGAGGAGGTTGAGAAGGTCCTATGGCCATCTTGACATTGAGCTTGTCTCCGTGTAAGGAAATTTGAACATGGTGTGTTTTCTCAGAAGTCAATTCAATAATTTAGCAGATAGTCCTAAAGTAAATTTTACTTGATCTTTTGTGCTGCTTTTTTACAAAGGGTACCAGGTGCAGTCTTGTTTTGGAGGAGGTTAGCTGGCTTGTCTTTTTTAGTTTCTCCTTGAAGTATGGGTGATGCCCAGTGTTATGTAGAGTTTCACAATTCAAATGTTAGAAAGACGGTTTAATTTTGTGCTAAGAATTTAATTCCATCAGTCTAGATTTCACATTGCTGATGAGGAAGTTGCTTGGTTAGACAGGTGGTATCTTCTTAGGACATGTAACTCTGCTTTTTTTTTTTTTTTTTTTTTTTCTTGCCCTCCACTTCACCATCATTGTGTTCCTTAACAAGGAAAATATGTATCACTGATTCTTTATGGACATTGTGTGAAAGATGGAGGCAAACCAGAATCCAGTTCCTCTGCTGTCCGTGGAGCTGGCTTCCACAGTCAAGCAACTACTTCCTTTCCTGAATTTGCGAGTTTTTAAGTGGTCTTCCTGTCATCTGACTGATAAAGACAGTAATATCTTAAGGAAATTTGACTTGCTCTAATTGTTGAAAATAGAAGGAAATGGGATTCTTAAGATTCTCAAGTATATACTGTAGCAGTTTCTAAATCTCTCTGCTCTGCCAAAGCTGTTTAATACAGCCAGGAACTGATCCGAAGCTTAAATCTGGAAGAGCAAAAAAGGAAATGCCCCAAAAGCAAGCCTGCCATGCAAAGACAGGATGCTTATGTTCTTTTTCCTCTCTGTACAAAAGTGTATGTGTAAAAAACAGGTCACTTTTTCTTTTTAAATTAAGTATGAGTAGTATCTACTGTGTTTCTCAGAATAGTGTCATTTCAAGTTGTAATTTTGAACTTAAAGAATATGTCAGAAGTTGTTACGAATCAGTGAATTGAAATAAAATGTAGCAAGTTTTTGTACTGGGGGACTTTGGCGTGCGAGGTGAATACTCGGGGAAAAATATGGAAGACAGATATTTGGAAAAGTATGGTGGAAGGCATGCAGGTACCCCCAGGTGTGAAGCACTTTGAACATTAACCTGAAAAAGTAGTTATAGCTTCTTGTTGGGTTTCGTATTTTGATCTTATTTTTTGTGCAATCTGATATGATGGACAGTCAGAAAGTTTTAAGAATTTGACATAAAGTGGAAAATTGCTTAGCAAGGAGGGGGGCAGAAATTTATTGAAATACCATGGTTGTGTAGCTCATGAATAAACAAGGTGTTGTACCTTTAGTTGTAGAAACTAGCTTGTTCCTTTTCCTTGCCTTTTTGCCTATATCTGAATTCCCGTTGGGGTGATTTTGAGCATTTTCATTTGTGTGAGGAGCCATGCTGTAGAGCAGGGAAATGCGGCCTTGGAGCATTTTCAATTACTACTGAGTTACTGCTAGTTTGATAAAGCAGAATATGTTAAGTATGATGCTACTTCAGCCTGAATTGAATATATGCACGTGTATCAGTTCAGTACCTAAAGATGAATTTTAATATTGTGAAAGCTATGTAGAGTCCTCTGCTTATTGTTTCTGACGCTTACTAATACTGCTTCTCATGACAAAGGCAGCAGGTGTTACAGATAGTGGACTCATATCCCATGTAGTTTAGAAACAAACCAAAACCAAACATACCCACAAACAGCCTTGGAAGCTAAACAAATGCTATTAGATTTTTGTTTTTTGTTAAAAGTGAGGTATTATGAATGGATCTAATGATTCTTTGTCTCTTCACAATTGTACTTTTTCTTGTGATAACGTGCTGTGCATACCAGATCTTGCATTTACAAATCTGAGCTAATGTTTTGAGAACATCGCTTGGGAGAGTCATGTGTCTCCATTGATGAAGTCAGCTTCACAAAATTCTCTCTATTGCAGAGAGCAGAATTTAACTCATTTTAAGTCCTGGCTCTGGCTTTTAATGTGGGAAAAGAAGACTCAGAGGATCAGTGCTGCTTGAAGATGGATAAAAGCAAAATCGGCTAAGACTATGAGATTTTAAGTCTTTTCTTTCTCTACTCTTAAAAAGAAGCAAAAGCAGCTAACAGTCAGTAAAAGTTTTTGTTTAGGTATGGGACTCCTATTTAATCTTTTAGAGGAACTGGGCAATTTTGTCCTAAATTGCTGAATATAATAAAGTGTCACTTCTTGGCCCAAGTTTTCATTGTGCTTGAGTCCCATGCAGTTTTGGTACAACCTTGGTACACATTGTCTGTCATAAAGATGTCCTACTTTGTTTAATATGCTGATCTGCTTTTTTCAGCTTTCCTTATGATTCTAATCCTTCTAGTCCAGAGTACAAGAAGTACTGCAAGTCATATGAGTTTAGAATATGCAAAGTGGTTGATTTTAATTAATGCAGAAATTATTTTGCTTTTAATAAGCTTTGAAGAACTAGGAACACAGCTTAAATTGTTATGTGGAAATGTTTAAAATGGCAGCAAAAATACACAGAAGATTTTTCTTCTGAAGCCTGTGTGTCAGTGACATGTTTGTCATGTGTTTTATTAAAAAGTCAGAACAAAATGAAAAACTTAACATCCCTTGCAACCAACTAGAATTATGTGTAACCAATATATTTTTAATCTTTTTTTCACAGGGATTTGTCAGATTAAACTTCAAGATTCAGTTCCTTTTCTGGTACTTATTTTCTGCAATGTCTGCTAATAAAACCAGATAATTTTCTTGGAGGGAGTTTTCCTTCCATTCAAATACTTGTTTAAGTTTGCTTTTTGCCTGGATATCACTCCTTGTATTAAATGTAGGAGCCTCATTTTCTGTCAGGATAAATAAACACGCTTCCTGAAAGTTGGGGTCTATGTCACTTTTACTAGCTGAAGATGAGGCCTTAGGTCTGTTTGCCTTTTTTTTTTTTTAAATTCAGCAACTGTCATTGCTTGTGTTGTTAGTAAACTTCCTTTATCACATCTCATCTTTCCTTCATCTAACACGCTAGTTACACATATCGTGTCTTTTCCTAGTAAGAAGCAGAGGAGATGAGCAAAAACTAGGATTTCTTTCTTGTTTTCTAGCCTGTCCATTCTTTAATCTATTCCAAAGGTAGCTCCATGTGTTTGATCTTATGCTGCTTCTCAACTTCTATTTCTCAATTCCAAAGAGAATGGAAGAAAAAAATGCTGAAACATAAGAAGGAGGACTATAGGAAAGGCAGCTCCCGAAAGTATTGAAATTGTGTTTGAGCTTGGCTTTTGTGAAAACAGGTCTCATATCCTGACTAGTCCTGAAAATGGACCAGATTTCAGATCCCTTTTGCACACAATCACTCCCTATCTTTTACTGTGGTGTGTTTATCCTGTTTGTGAGGGGTGGTGGAACTGTTCAGTTTGTAAGGTTTTGAAGTAGGACCTGTTTTTCTAGTTCTTCTGGTAAGTAAAATCTAGCATACTTCTATAATAAGTAAAATAAAGGGCACCTCTGTCTATTGATCTATTAATACTTGAAAAAACTTGCTATTGTCAGTAACAGCAGGTAACTTTGTAGGCCCTTGCTTTTAAGGTCAGATGCTGAAAGTTGCAAATGGATGGAAGCAAATTTTATTTACCAATGACATGAAATTTTTAAGCCTGAAGGAAGTTTGAGGATAAGAATATGAATCAGTTACAAAATGGAAATAGGAGCTGGTACATATAAAAAGAAAAGAAATGAAAATAATTTCTAACTGTTGTCACAGGTATCACTCATAATCTTCATAATGTAGACATGAAGCTCTATATTTTCAGTGTATTAGAAATAACCATTGTTTTAGTTCAGTATTTTGCTGAACTCGTTTTTACTGTTTCAGCCAAAATGATTTTCTACTCAGCACACAGTACAATGTTTGTTTATGAGTTATACTTTTCCTTCTATGCATTCATGATGTGTTCTGTCTAATTTAGTGTATTTGGCATCTGCAGTATCAAGAAAATGAACACTTAGCTTGCTTTGAGGAGAGGAAAAGAAGGAAAGTAATACTGTCTTTATTTTTCTAATTTTAGGGTCTACTTACAGTGTGCTGTCGATAATGCCTTCTGATTCTGAAAGCAGCAGTTCGCTGAGTAGCACTGGTGAGTAAAGCATTAATCTAACAACCTGATCAGTGTGTGCCGGGAGAACAGGTTTTTAAGGTTGCCTTTGGGAAGGAAGGGTAGAGGGTTCTGGTTGATCATAAAATGAAAGAAGTTGAGCTGTGAGATGTAGCCATACATGTTATCCAGGAAAAAGTATGCCTGTTTTGTGTGGTGCAAGTTAAGCATTTTCATGCCGGTATGCAGTTGTTGCCAATAAAATGTGTTACATTTGGATACATTAAGTGATGTAACTATGCTTTGAGTTACTTAGTAAAATGATGTAAAAATGGCAATGTTAGGCTTATAGAAGTCTGTGCATATAAAATATCCATAGACATGCATATATGTGTGTGTGTATATTTATGTGGACGTGAAAATTGTAGTCGGACTCCAAACCATCATAGAAATTAAAAATATTGTGAGCCAAGCTTATAGCCTTTTAAACTCTTGGAAGTGGCTGCAAGCTTTAATCTTTCTGCATGCATGGGTTTCTTCATTTTCTGTGTTTTTAGTGTCTTTGGAAAGACAAAATAAAAAGACAAAAAAACCCCACAACCTAGAGGAAAAAGAAATGTGGACAAAGGACCTCTAACTACAAGATGATCTTGGAATAGCCGTATTAGCTTTCAGTTTTCCTCTACTTACACAAATACTTTTATTGTGAAATTGATGTAAAAGGGAATGTAGTCTCTTGCATATTTGAAGTTCCAGTGTTTTGTCAGGCATCTGTACACTTCCCTGACAGCACCAGGCAAGTCAGTTGTCTGTTTAAGGATGTGGGAAGACGTCTGTTGCAGTCATGGAGTTGAACTTTTAACTCCAGCATGCAGGAACGAGATTTTAGTGTTGACTGAATTTTTTGCTGGAAATACAGGAAGCTGTGCATGTTAATTGGATGTTTATCAAGACCACACTTGTATGCTATTACCTGAAGGAAGGAAATTATTTGATTTGCTATGTGTAAATCAGGGCTGTAAAGAGGAACAAGAAAGTGTCTAAATTTTTTAGGACAACCAGACTCAAAAAAAAAAAAAAGGGCTTTTCAAAGAAGGAAGTTCTTCTAAGGTAAAATCTATTAAGTTTGTGGAATAACTGCATGAAGTGATGCCTGAAATAAAAGATGCAGATCGTCCTTTCTAGTCCCATGTTCCTGATTTCCTGATCTTAAAAAGGAAAGGTACGCTTACACTTTTTTTTTTTTTTAGATTTTTGTAACTTTGCTAGTGCACATACTCAGTTCTTTGTGCTTGACCTTTTATAATTTTGGAAGTAAAGATAGGTAGATGAACAACTAGGGTTTGCCATTACAAAGAGAACTTTTGCTTTAACAGTTACCACTTTGAAGCTACAGATCCCTGGCCTCTATTTTCTATTTTATTAATTTTCTGTGGCATAGTATGTTATGGGGTTCCTGTTTCTGAACACTTATTTAGAATTTGGCATGTTACTTCTAACACATTTGTTATTCCCATATGAGTCAGAACTGAATTCCTTCTGAATTATGTTTTGTTAATGTTTTAAAATTTAAGTTCATACTGAATCCTGATCTATGTATTTTACCTAAAGGGCTGTCCTTAGAAGTGTTTTATGCCTCTGGTATGTGCAGTGATCAGAGTTATTAATAACCGGAAAATTAAGTGACCCACTATTAAACAAAGCTCGTAATCTAGTATTCTCCACATTTGTTTTTATTCAAGTGATTAAAATGAGTTAGGTCTTTAATATATGGTATATTAACAGCCAAGGGAATGCTTTGTTTGAAGCTGACATGCTTGTTTTATAGTTTGGTTGTGGACTTGTTATTCACGCGCTTCATTTTCTTACCTGTCGCTTTCTCTTCCTTGTGTCTTGTTCTGTAAGAGGTAATATTTTTAATGTGATCTAATATCAATGGCAAAATTTCTTTAATTAATAAGCAACATGTCCTACTAGAAATGTTTGCAAGTCGCTTGAAAGCTTCAGTCAAATTATTTTAATACTCACTGATTCGCTGAATGACAAACAATCATAAATGAAACTGTTTGTGTGCCAGGTCCCCAAAGGCTTCATATGAGTTTTGTGAAGAGAATCGCAACAAATACTGAGTTGCTGTAGCATTTCAGGAATTTTATGTATATCTTCCACAACCTCGTCCCCATGTCACTGGAATATGTTTTCACAGGCATAATTTTGCACAGTGGAAATTAGGAGCTTTGCCTGTGAAATGAATACATCAGTAAAAAAAGGTAAATGGCTTGTGGTTTGGAGACAATATAAGCTTTGGAATATGTTAAATTTGTCATTACAGAATCACAGAATCACAGAATGTTAGGGATTGGAAGGGACCTCGAAAGATCATCTAGTCCAATCCCCCTGCCGGAGCAGGAACACCTAGATCAGGTCGCACAGGAACGCATCCAGGCGGGCTTTGAATGTCTCCAGAGAAGGAGACTCCACAACCTCTCTGGACAGCCTGTTCCAGTGCTCTGTCACCCTCACTGTAAAGCAGTTTTTTCTCATATTCAAGTGGAACCTCCTATGTTCCAGCTTGAGCCCATTGCCCCTTGTCCTATCACTGGATGTCACAGAGAAGAGCCTGGCTCCATCCTCCTGACACTCACCCTTCACATATTTATAAACATTGATTAGGTCACCCCTCAGTCTCCTCTTTTCCAAGCTAAAGAGACCCAGCTCTCTCAGCCTTTCCTCATAAGGGAGATGCTCCATTCCCTTAATCATCCTCGTGGCTCTGCGCTGGACTCTCTCCAGCAGTTCCCTGTCCTTCCTGAACTGAGGGGCCCAGAACTGGATACAATATTCCAGATGCGGTCTCACCAGGGCAGAGTAGAGGGGGAGGAGAACCTCTCTCAACCTACGGACCACCCCCCTTCTGATACACCCCAGGGTGCCATTGGCCTTCTTGGCCACGAGGGCACAGTGCTGCCTCATGGTCATCCTGCTGTCCACCAGGACCCCCAGGTCTCTCTCCCCTACACTACTCTCCAACAGGTCAGTACCCAACTTATACTGGAACCTGGTGTTGTTCTTGCCCAGATGCAAGACTCTACACTTGCTCTTGTTAAATTCCATTAAATTTTCCCCTGCCCAAATCTCCAGCCTGTCTAGGTCTCGCTGGATGGAAGCACAGCCTTCTGGCGTGTCAGCCACTCCTCCCAGTTTCGTATCATCAGCAAACTTGCTGAGGGTGCACTCTATTCCCTCATCCAAGTCGTTGATGAATATATTGAACAGCACAGGTCCCAGTACCGAACCCTGGGGGACTCCACTAGATACAGGCCTCCAATTAATAGTTACATGTACACACACATGCATGTGAAGGAATATTTTCATTTCTCCACTAGCCTATACTTTCCTCATGGGGCAGAAAAGGGATCTATTTTATAATTTCTGAGTTCAAAACACTGGTTTTCATTAATATCTGTAATTCTTCATTTCTTTTCTTCTGTGCTCCTGTTTGTCAAGCAGCTCAGAAACACATTTACATATTTGACCTTTCAGAAGAAATGAGAAAGGTATTGGGGCCACTAAGTAAGCCCAGATAAAGAAGCAGAGAGTGAATCTTGGCATCTTCAAGTTAGGAGAGATAAAATAATCTTTCATTTGTAGTCTTCAGACTCCATAGTTTGCAAAGTAACTAGAGAAGGGTATGTCCATGTGCTTCATCTTTTCTTCCTAACCTTAATTATCCTAGCTATTGTTGGAGGTGGTTTTTGCTGCCAGCATTCTTAATTAAATGATCTTTTTCTGAAATGCTTCCAAGTAAGCCACTGTGTTGTGAGATTGAGATGATTCTATGTGATTTACAGCTGTCTTGGGTTTCTGAGTTAATTTATGAAGCTGATGTATGTAACAATGGACTTATTTTCCAGAAGAAAGAACCCTGATCTAAGAACTAAGCTTAAATAGTACTAAAATGGCTGTTCTTAAAGGTTAAAAGGTAGTTCAAAGAAAGCATGGGCTCAGTCTCAGTCAAATAAATGAAACATGGTGTTAGGATTTGGAAAGGAAGAGGGAAAGACAAGAGAACATAATTTTATCACTATGTAAACCCATAGTGTGCCCAAGTCTTGGGTATACTTACAGTTCTGATTCTCCCATTAAAAGAGAAGAGGACAGCAAGCATGGAGAGCTGCAGCATGGATGAACAGCAGTTTCTGTATGGGGAACAACTGGATACACTGGTGTTCTCCCATTCTTCAGTAATGTCATAATCCTAATATAAGAGGAGAGTGAGGAGTGATGTAACTTAGATAATGTGACTCAGAGAAGAGTTTAGGGCTAGTCTATTCCAAGCACTCTGTTGCCATCCAAGCTTTTGTTCTCTTTCCCTGCCTAGGTGAGCTTGTAGGGCATGAGATGCTGCAAGAATGAACTTCCAGCCTAATGAGCATGTGGTAGAATAAGCAATTGAGTGAAAGACTGTTTTCCTACCTGTGTAGCAAGAAGGCAGCAGCTTTGTAGAAGAAACTCCTCTTTGTAGGTTTATCTGTGTTGACCATAAGTGTTTCTGCATTTCTCCTTTTGTATCTGTATGTAAAAGAAAAAAATACAGTGACAGATCATTGCTCTTTACAGGTTTTTCTTCTATATTTTCCTCATCATTCAAAATTGGTTTAGTTGACAATATTTTCATTTTTCCTTTGTTTTCTTCCTTTTTTTTTCTCATGTATTAATAAAGTTCATGCTGTGCATATAAAAGAGGTAGTTTTGATGGAACTGAGGGCAAATATTCACTGTTATTTTCCAAAAGAGGTATGATACAAACTGCTGTAATCCCTGCATGCCACCATTGTACTTCAGCCCCATTTTCTTCACCCCAAATGGACAAATCCTCATTAAATTGTCGTGCTCTCTCTGTATTTCTGTTCTCTTTGCTCTTGGCTAATCACAAAGATTTTTGTGTGTAAATAGAAGCATCCTTCATCTGCCCACTCCCTGTGGCAGACTCTCTGAATGAAGCTACAATCCTGCATTTCTGACATCAGAATATTTATGGAGGTTCAGTGCCAATCATGGAACAACAGTGTCACTTAGGAATTGGATAGAAACTGGTAACAGAGCTATACCTAACAGTCGCTGGCTAGTCTCCCACTTGACTGGTCATGATAATGGAAAAGAACACAGAATAAAGACCCCCTTTTTAAAAAAGGAGAAAAAAGAAGCACCTGTTTGTGTAGTGCATTCAGTCTTTTGACATATTTAAATTTGAAGGTAAATGCTCACCAGGCACTGAATTGAGCTTAAATATCATGGTCCTGGACAACTGGCTCAAGGTGGTCTGCTTGAACAGGGGTGGTCAGACCAGATGTTCTTTCTGTATCCCAGCAGATAATTCTCTGGACCTGTAAGGAAATATGGAAGACCTGTGTTCTGAAAGGTTATCTGTAGATGATATAATATCAGCCAAATATCACCCTACTTACACAATACTTTAGCCTGAAATAATAATTTTTTTTTTTTTTTGCTGTGGGAAGTAGTAACTACAGTGTCGTTATTTTTTTTGCATCTCTTGATTCTCTACTCTACTACCAGTTTCCATCTTTTTTGTTTTTTTACTTCCCTTGCCCTTTTCTTCCAAAATCACAGTCTTTACTTCCTTTTTACAATAGCCAGGTAAGTTCTTGTTCTGGCTTGTATTACCTAAAAAGCCTCTGTGAATTAACTTAAAGGGTATGTTTCGGGACTTTTGATACCCAATACTACTTTTACAGCCTCCAGTAACACACTGCTGACCTGAGCAATATGATGCCAAGACAGGGTTATAGTTAAGGGAATCAAGCTGGTTTTTATCTACTCTAGTACCATAATGAAACTTCAGAATTTTTCTTTGGTGCTTTAAAAATGGGATTCGTCCTCCCCTCCTCAATGGACAGTATATATATATTTTTTTTTTTCTTAAGAAATGTTATTTAATAGAAACCAGCAGCTCACATGCAGGAGTATTGTGGTTTGAACCCACGTGGCTAGCAGCAAAAGTACCACACAGCTGCTTGCTCACCCTGCCACCTTCCAGGGATGGGGGAGAGAATTAAAAGGATAAAGGGAAAATAGGCTTGTGGGTTGAGACAAGAACAATTTAATAACTAAGCTACAATAAAATTGAAAATGATAATAATAATAATAATAATATACAAATATACAAATGAGTGATGCGCAGTGTATGTGCTCACCACACAATGAGGAAGGCTCAGCCTGTTCCCATCTAATGATCCTAGAGTAGAGGGAGTCCCAAAACTGGAATCCCAAAAAAGAGATAAGAGCCCGAGCATTTGAGAGAGGGAGAGATGATCCAGAGAGAGAGCTTCTCGACAGAGCCTTGTAATATACTGGGCGTGATGTGCATGATATGGAATATACCGTTGGCCAGTTTGGGTGTCAGTCCTAAACCTACGGTTGAATTCTAGGCTAGTAAGTGGGGCTGTGCTCCCTCCCAGCTTCTCCTGCACCTGCAGACACTGGCACAGTAGAGAAGCTGAAAGTCCTTGACTGTCCCGGCAACAACTATAAACATCAGCATGTTATCAGCCTTCTCCTCAGCACAAATCCAAAACACAGCCTCTCCCTAGCTACCATGAAGAAAGTTAACTCTGTCTCCGCCAAAACCAGGAGAAGGAGTCAGGCTGTGGCTCTGAGGATAGCCTGCATTGTGTTTTTTCACGGTGAGCTTTTAACTGAAAAAGCATTGCTTACTCTTCTGTTGTTTGAAAATATACTGAGATCCTAATGAGAGGTTTTTCAGAATGCAAAAGACCTTCCATCTTTCCACATGTATAATTTCCTTCTTTCCACAGCCAAATCTGTTTCCATTGTTGTGATTACAGCTGTCAGTCTTGTATCCTCTTCATTCCACATCGCATATTATCACCTTTTTCTTCTTGACAGTCTGTTATTGTTCCAGCTTTTCAGTTCTTTGCAAATGGTACCACATTATTAGTCATAAGTGTTTTTTTCTTGCTCTTTGCTCTTCATATCATTGTACCTTTTCATATGGAAATTTATATATGAGCCTAACAAACACCACTATTGGTACTACAATTTTAATACTCTTGCAGCCATATATTTGGTCATATATCTGACCCCACCAAGGTTGTCCAGCTTGGACTTCAGCTGATGGTATTTCCTTGCTTAATGGTTTGTTAGATTATCAGCCTGACAGGCTATTCACAGCTGGTTTTCCACTAATTACAATAAAATTTATTTAGTCTGAGGACCTTAATTCTTACTCCAAAGCAACCCTACTCCCCTCACATTAGATGATAGTTCCTTCCCAGCAATGTGTAGTCTTTCATTCCCCGTTTTCATGTTGGCCGTTTTGACAACTGTCCTTTTATTTTGTGATTTCAGTTTATTGCTTCACACTTTGTACAGCTGTATATGACAAAGTCATTGTTTTCATTATTCATAGGAAGTGTTCAGTTGCAGGTGTGGCTTATGATGCTCTTTCAGTCAAAGAAAAACACTCGCTCTTTGTCTGAAAATGTGGTTTATTTATTTCCCCCTGACAGCCTCTAGAAGTCTCTCATTGTATTTCTTTCTTTATTTATGATTATGGAACGGCTCACCTTGAATGTGCTCACATAGCATGTACAGGACAATCAGGGGATCAAGCCCAGCCAGCATGGGTTCATGAAAGAAAGGTCATGCTTGACCAACCTGATCTCCTTCTATGACCAGGTGACCCACCTAGCAGATGAAGGAAAGGCCGTGGATGTCATCTACATGGACTTTAGCAAGGCCTGTGACACTGTGTCCCACAGGATTCTCCTAGAAAAGTTAGTGGCTCATGGCTTAGGCAGGAACACCCTTTGCTGGATAAAAAACTCTGGATGGCTGAGCCCAGAGAGTCATGGTGAAAGTCCAGGTGGCGGCCAGTCACCAGTGGTGTTCCCCAGGGATCGATTTTGGGGCCTGTCCTGTTTAACATCTTTATCAGTGACCTGGATGAGGGGATTGAGTGCACCCTCAGTAAGTTTGCTGATGATACCAAACTGAGCGAGTCTGTTGACCTCCTTGAGGGTAGGAAGGCGCTGCAGAGGGATCTGGACAGGCTGGACCGATGGGCTGAGGCCAATTGTTTGAGGTTCAATAAAGCCAAGTGCTGGGTCCTTCACTTTGTTCACAACAACCCCCTGCAATGCTACAGGCTTGGGAGTGAGTGGCTGGAAAGCTGCCCAGCAGAGAGGGACCGAGGGGTTCTGGTTGACAGCCAGCTGAACATGAGCCAGCAGTGTGCCCAGGTGTCCAAGAAGGCCAACGGCATCCTGGCCTGCATCAGAAAGAGTGTGGCCAGCAGGACTAGCGAAGTGATTGTGTCCCTGTACGTGGCACTGGTGAGGCTGCACCTTGAATACTGTGTTCAGTTTTGGGCCTGGAGCACAGGTCTTATGAGGAGCAGCTGAGGGAGCTGGGGTTGTTTAGTCTAGAGAAGAGGAGGCTGAGAGGAGACCTTATCACTCTCTACAGCTACCTGAAAGGAGGTTGTGGTGAGGTGGGTGCTGGCCTCTTCTCTAAAGTAACAAGTGATAGGACAAGAGGAAATGGCCTCAAGTTGCACCAGGGGAGGTTTAGGCTGGATATTAGAATAAAATTTCTTCACTGAAAGAGTGATCAGGCATTGGAACAGGCTGCCCAGGGAAGTGGTGGAGTCACCATCCCTGGAGGTGTTCAAGAAACGTGTAGATGTGGTGCTTAGGGACATGGTTTAGTGAGTTAGGTGGTGTTGTGTTGGACTTGATGATTCTTGAGGTCTTTTCCAACCTTAATGATTCTATGATTTCTATGATTTACTAACACAAAACACAATTTCGATTTGGTAAAGATACTTCAACAATTAACAGATACTGACGAAGGAACAAGTGACAATATTACACCTGCTGAAAGACCACAAATGAATGAGAAAACATACTAGGAACAGTACCAGTGCCCTACATCAGAATCCTTTTCTGTATTGCAGTGATTGCCTTCAACATTCCACCTGCTTGCCATTCAGTCTCTCTATTCAGAAGTAATTTTCCTGTAAAATTTGGCCTCAGTGATTGAATTAAACTTCTTTTTAATAGATTATTTGTTATGTAATTTTCTTGTCTTTTGTTTTGAAGAGTACCTCTCTAGTTTACAGGACTCAAGACCTTTAACTTAGAAAATAAACACTCTCTTCCACAAACCTAAAGTAACTTCACTCTCCTTCTATTTTACCCTGTTCATGAGCCCTGTAGATGTCTCTAGGATTGATCTGTAATGTCTTTACCTAGTTTTCAGTGTGTTTGTTAATAAACATCTTCTCTTAAGTAGTAAGCACTTTGAATAGCTTTATTGTATTGTCACTGATTTCTGTG
>WKFP01014812.1:352717-373932 GCA_011057875.1 Pterocles orientalis
GAACTCATTAAGTACCTCAGCCTTCTCTACATCCTGGGTCACTAGGTCTCGTGCTTTCTTCTGGAGGGGGCCCACAGTTTCCCTAGTCCTCCTTTTATCGCTGACATACCTATAGAAGTTCTTCCTTTTACCCTTAATGTCCTTGGCCATATTTAATTCTGTTTGGGCTTTAGCTTTCCTAACCTGATCTCTGGCTTCACGGACAGTGTCTCTGTATTGTCCCCAGGTTACCTGTCCTTGCTTCCACCCTCTGTAGGCTTCCTTTTTTTGTTTGAGTTTGCTCAGGACTTCCTTGTTCATCCATGCAGGCCTCCTGGCATTTTTGCCTGCCTTCCTCTTTGTTGGGATGCATCGCCCCTGAACCTGAAGGAAGTGATCCTTGAATACTAACCAGCTTTCTTGGGCCCCTCTTCCCTCCAGGGCTTTATCCTATGGGACTCTTCCAAGCAGGTCCCTGAAGAGGCCAAAGTCCGGTCTCCTAAAGTCCAGGGTAGTGAGTTTGCTGTGTGCCCTCCTCACTGCCCTGAGGATCTTGAACTCCACCATCTCATGGTCGCTGCATCCCAGGCTGCCCTTGAGTTCCACAACCCCACCAGCCCTTCCTTGTTGGTGAGAACAAGGTTCAGCATAGCCCCTCTCCTGGTTGGTTCCTCTATCACTTGGAGAAGGAAGTTGTCATCAACACATTCCAGGAACTTCCTGGCCTGCCTAATGAGTAGCTGACCACTATTTTGTTTGCTATAGTATCTTAATATTTGGCAGCTCCCTGGAGGAATTTGTGAAGGCTTGATTGGTGTATAATGATTTGAATGGAAATATGGTGTGGGTGAATACCGGTCTCCTGCACTCCAGACAGTGTGTCTGGAACAGTGTTTTCTGTAGCCCCTGAGGCACTTTATCAGTCTGTGCATTCAGGAAGTCCTTCTGGTGTCAGCAGTTTTCTTTGCGGGCTGGAAAACAGTATGGTGAGACAGTGCTCACAACTCCTCTGCAGGAGAGGATGTGAAGGAATGAGAGCTGGCAGAATTTCATCCCCTTGGTTGGTGTGCAGTGATTGACCCTAGTCGTTGTGCACTTTGGGTCTGGATTGGACACCTTTGTCTAGGTTATACTTTCAGTGTCTGGTTGTAAGCCTGACAAATAAAGAGCTTGAGGTTTCCCACTAGGGAGCTCTCAAATATTCAAACCCAGAATCTTCAGCGGTATTTTCCTTGATCGTGGTAACAGTTTTTACTCTTTACTGTGTATTAGTTCAGCAAAATTCTGCAGGAACTTTTTGAATTGATATATCTGCCCTTTTTCCCCCCTCCTTGCTATTTTTGAAGGTGAGTCTGTGGATTTTCTTTTGTATCGATCTTTCTAGAACCACTGTTCAGTTCATTCTAAAGTGTTAAACTTACTGAAGTTGAAAGTTTGTTTTACATCATGGTGGGTTTGTTTAGCTCGTTATATTCTGCATTAAAACAAGTACTGAATTGTTACCCATTCTTTTGTCCTTGCATGTTATGTGATCCTCACTGCTTTCATAACCTATTAGATTTTCTGTCAGATGAAACTGTTTCCACAGTTCGTTATTTTACCTTTCAGTTTGCTTTCCTCAGTATATTGCTGCTTGTTTTTGCAAATGTTTTATGTTGCCTACATGCAATTCTGTTCTTTGTCCTCTGCTATTTCAAGACCACTTCAAAAGATATGATTGAAGAAATGTATTTAAATGATAATTTCTGATATGTTATCCTGTCCTAGTCCTCATAAATTATTGAAAGAAAGTAAATATTTTAGTACGCATTTTCCTACAGCAGGCACAAGTCTTTACTTCCCACTCCTTCCTGAGCGTGGGGAGGAACCCTGGTGATCATGCTTCACAATATATCTTGCAAGAATTTTTTACTTTTTTTAACATGTGTGGTGATTTAGAAGGCCATAAAGAAATAATATTCTGAATATCCCTATTTTTTTTTAAAGAAAGCAATGAAAGAGGCTTGACTGTACAAAGAAGAGTCTTCTGTTTGTTGCAAGTAAGAATTGTCACAAATTTATTTAGAAAACACTGGGAATTTCATGCATTCTGTTAGCTTGTTACAGATTGCCTTTTGAATTGTTTGAACCTGTCATACAACTGTATTTCTCAAGAGTAATGAGTTTATTATAATTCAAAATATGTTAGTGCTATTTCTTAAAAGTAGTTTTTTTATGCATTCATACCTATTTTTCCATCTCAACATTATGTTTATTCAGCATTATGGAACATCTTGGTCAGTTTAACATGTTTCCCAGCCCTGTTTCTCTTAAAATGTTGGGGTTTTTTTCTTCAAAAACTGTACTACCTACCCCATCCCCAAACAATATGAAGCTGACTGAGCCGTGGTTCCTGTGTGGCTGTTTTATCTCCTCAATTAGTGATGTTCAGAGTAGTCGTCACGAATTGTGTTTGGTAGGTACCACAATAGTGGATCTTTGATTTTTGCAGAGTCTAGCATTTTGACTATAATTATGGCAGACATGATTGCTCCAGCTTCTGTTTTTAAGACTTTTCTTTTATAGGGTGTGTGATAGAAATCGTGCAAACTCTTGCTTTAGATTAAGTCAATGTGTACTCAGAACTTAATGCACATACTGCATTATGGGAAAAATCAGTTTTTCCCACACGACGCATCCCTGCTGTTGGGCTGCTTCAGGAGTTGGCGGAGCACCGCTTACCTGGAGGCTGTCCAGGGAGGTGACTTCTGTATGGCTGGGTTGTCAGAGCCCAAGTGCAGTTCACGTGAAAAATGAGTCATGAGGCTTACTGAAGCAGATGAATGAGTTGCACTTGGCAGGACATGCAGTAGCTACATTATCATAAATCCAGGTTGTCTGAGAAAGCAGGTGAGTTACTGAAAGGTGGCCTAATTTGAATAATGGAGATTTAGTCTTTAAGCTTTTACATTTTAAGACCAGTTTGACTTGTTAAAGTGCAGAAAGGAAGTACTGTTGCATAGAATATGCAGTCAGATGGAAAAAGAATACAAAGCTGGAAACACAGGTCACTTTACTGCATCAGGATGTCAGATGCAATAGAATAGCATTCAGATATAAAAGATCCTTTAAAGGAACTTAAGAGTTTTGAACTTTTCTGATGAAAGAGGAGTTTACTGAAGTTGTTTGGTTGTTTTTTTTTAGCATCCATGAATCTTACTTAACATTTATGAGACATTTATACAACTTTTGAAAACATAAGGTTGTTAGTAAATCAAGGAAAGATAAACTTTTTGGATTTCTTTTAAGCATAGGAACTGAGGGGGAATTAAGCATTAAGGGGGAATAATAGAATCATATCGATCTGTGTTTTTACAGCACATCAAAGGTGTTAATCTCTTGGCTGGTATTATGCGTTGACAACAATATAATTGCATTTGAGATGAAAGTATTTTTTGATGTACTTGTAAAAAGTGACAAATTAATGAAAAAATACCCTTTTCTGGTACTAAGACGAATAGCTTCACATTAGTCAAGAAAGCTTCTTTCCTAAAAGCTAATTAGCAATTAGCCTGTCTTCATTTAAAGCAGTCTTGTCTTTCTTGGCACAGTTTTGGGACTGTGTGTGCAAATGTTCTTGCCTGAAGAAGATTGTCACTGGGATGTTGTCAAAGCTGGGAGGGACTAAAGAGGTTGAGGAGCAGAAGTATAACTCTTGCTTCCTTTTACTATGTTTTAGATTCCCAGAGCAGCTCTTGTGTGGTTGTGTAGGAATTGTGTAGTGGACATTGTCCATGGGACTGCTACGGGGGTTAACACTGGTAGTAGTGATGGGCTGTTGTTAATCTGAAGCCTTTTCCTACATGTAAAGCACACCAGCCTTCCTGATGTATTTTCTCCTTCCTTTTGTACCCCTCACATCCTGTTCGTCTGTTTTGCTTGCAAGCAGCCTTAGGATAACATACTTTTGAACTTCTCTGTAAGGATGACAAGGGGACTTCTTCAGTGTTGAGCTTCAAGTGAGAGGACGTGCAGGTTGCCACTGAATTTACCCAAGACCATGCAACCTTGTAGCATCTGAGTTAGGTTGTCTGCCTTTACCTTTTCTTTTATTTATGAAATTCCCTGCTTATTGATGTGTCCAAATGATTCCAAATGAATATATAATCTGAGGTTTTTATATTTGTCCATTTAGTTTTTTCCTTATTTATTCCCTATATCATGAGCCTAGGATAGCACATTTGTATTATTACTGGTTACTGTATAATTTTATCTTAAAAATGATGTAGAATGGTTCTTATTTTGGAAAAAGTAAGGATAACTGCATTTGAGAAGTGTGAGATCCTTAGTCCTTATGAATGAAGGGGTTCCATCTAGATGGAGGAGTCAAACAAAGTAGTGGGAGAAAGCCCAAATGCAGCCTTCCTTGAGAATTCTTTTAAGCAACATGAGTTTGTGTCTTTTTACAGTCTGCAGGCAGTTCCTACAATTTTTTATTTCTTCAGTTCACTGTTAGAGCATTTACATACATTATTATGCAATGGTTAGATTAAAAGAACAGTCTATGCTCGTAAATTTTCATTGCAGAATTACAGTAACAGCTGAAAGGAATAAGAACAGGGATCCTGTTATTCTAGATACTGTATGTGTGAGAGCCCTGACCCTGCAGTTATTTTGGTGTGGGAACTTTAAAGCACAGGTAGACGTACTTAAAAGTGGGATGGAGGTTTTGCATTCTGCAATACCTTTCTGAACTGGGTTTAAAGATAAAAAGCCAATCCTTGCAAGTCATTAGCATTTGATCAGATGAAATAACTTGGAAATTCTTTCTTTGAAAAGACTGTGATCAGAGAGCATTATTTTACTATTGTATCTTTTGTTTCTGCATTTTAAAAAACACAAAATAAAGGTGCATCCTAGCAAGTTAATTCGTCAACTTGTTTCAGTTGTAGAATTATGCAAACTATTTCTAGAATTTCCCTTTTGGTTAGAAAATAGTAATCTCCTGTATACATTTAGGCATTTAAATTTCACATCTGTGACCTGTATTTTGAATTTGCTCTTGTGTCTGGAGTTAAAATGAGCACAACTAAAACTACAGTTGGATTAATTGTGAGCATGTTTTGAAATAGTATACCAGACTGTCATCTCTCCGGTTGAAGACCTCTTTGTATTGGTATAGGTTCCTGAGAAGACAGTAGGCATCATCGTTCATCTCTGATATGAAGAAACATGAGAATTAAAAGATCCCATGAAAATCTTTAATATGTGACTGCCCCTTAAAGGAAATTTGATGTGTAGTCCAGTTGCAGTGATTGTAATGTGTTTTTTTTAGACAATGTTAAAAATCAAGCCCATTTCTCATTATTTGTTGGCAAGTCAAATCTTTAACTTCATGTACTGAACTGATAAATTGTGACACATGAAAACATAGAATTGTGTTAAAAATAAGTGTTGCCAGTAGCATGTAGCAGAATAGTATGTCTTTGCTGCTAGATAAAGGAAGAGGAAAAGAGCTCCTGTGCTGTAGCAGTTTCTGTGCAGTCTCTGGGGTAAGTTGATGTGGGTGGAGTCTACCTTTCTTTTAAAAGCAAGAATGTGGTTCTTTATTGGCAATAGCTTTGTACTTATTAATTCTCTCACTGTGATAGTTCCTGTGTTCTTTGCAATTGTGACTGCAAACTTGCCTTGCCTTTTAAGCAACTTGTAAGTTCATGAGTAAGCAAGGAACCTACTCATACAAGCTTAGCTTGCAACACAGAGGTTGCCTTTCTGCTAGCATGGGATCTCACTAGAGTTATTATTGTGTCAACTCACCCGTGAAAACCTCCACGACGTGTTTAATTTTGAACGGGATCCTGCAACCAAAAAAACAGGTTTTTTAAAATTAGCGTTAATTTCTTTAGCTAAGTTGTATTCTTCTTTCGAGGAGTTCTCTGACTGCCAGTTATTTGTCTCTTGGTCAGGTACAACTGGTAAAGCATCATCTCCACCACCTGTAATAGACACGAGACAGATGAGTGAGAAGCTGGAGACAATATTATATCAGCTCCGTCAGGTAACTCGAGAGAGAGATGAGTTACGCAAGCAACTTGCTCTTTCATCTCCTGGATCAACTTTTGATGACTGCAGGTAAAAAGAAAGGAAATGTAACATTTCAATGTAGTCCTCAGAAGTGTTTTCAAGTGTCTTGACCCCTGCTTGCCTGTAAAGCAGCAAGGATATTGCAATATATATGTTGCTTGTAAGCTGCTTGCATCCTAGTGATGTGTGTGTAAGCAGGTGACCACATCCAGATTTTGGAGCTTCCTGTTGAATGCCTGTTCCTGCTTTCTCCGTCAGTTTTGCTGTGGGAATGAGCGGTGTAGAGCTTATATAAGTGTTCAGAGAAGAAAGCAAAGAGGTTGTTTAGGCTTCTTGGGTTATGTTGTGGGAAGAGAAAGAAGACAGTGGCTGAAACATTTGCTATTTTGAAAGCAAGACAGAAGAAAGGGAAATATCTCTGAATACTTGGCTGGGGGACAGAAATTAGGAGAAGTGAAAAAAATTTCAGATATTCCTGTGCTTCTGCAAGGAGAGAGAGGCTTGGACTTCCTGTGACTTCTGTTGAAGGGAGTAAGTGTTTTTTACGAGGTACGCTTTCTGATATACATATATTGGGGGGCTGTGTAGCATTAACATGTTGAGAGTAAAAAACTCTCCTCCACTGAGAAGTTATGGGTGCTGCAAAATTAAAATAATGTGTTCAAAGTCAGTTAACGGCCATCAGCCTTACGCAGCTTATTCTAATTTAAGGGTTGTTTAGTTACAAGGAAGATACTACTGAGGGAGAGTATGAGTTAATTGTAGATAAGGGTTTTATTAGGTAGGAAACAGAATTGGCTCATTTTAGAGGGTTAAAGATCTGCTCATGTTTATAAATGTGACTTTGGGCACACTGAACAGGTACTTTTTGCCTGCAGTAAGCACATGTAAGAAATTTTTTGAACGTCGGAAAAAATTGTCTGTCACTGAATCTGAAATAAGAGCAAAGAGCAGATTTTCTGGGAGGTGTTGCCATGATGCATAGCTTCTCTGAACTTAAGTGTTTTATGTTGTTTGTATCTGTTACTTCATCAGCTTTATCTGTATGTGGTCAGGTGGTTAATTAAGCTCTTTGTCCTTATGAGATAAGGTCAAGATTTGAACCAGTGAACTGGAGATGAGAGAATCTGGGCATTTTTTTCACTCCTTAGCTACTCATCTTGATGCCCTCTTCCTCCTACCATGAGTTCTGAGGGCTACTTTAGGAGCATCATGTTTTATCTAAGGGTGTCCAAGCATTGTGGGGACAGGAGATGAGGTCTTCAAATGTCAACATCTTTTGCATAGCTTCCAGTTACTTATTTGTACAGAGGGATTTCTTATTTGAAGTTGCTAGAGCTTGGGCGTTGAGGATGTTACAGTTATACAATAATGTTCTCCATAATCCACGATGCTATTAATAAGGTTATGATGAGCTGTCCACTAGACTGCCCTAGTTTTTTTCTTTTTATCTGTCACATCAATCTGCTGCTGCCAGCATAAGATTTCTGTGTTGTGGAAAATATAAATATTTACAGCATAAAGAAAAACTCAACAAAGTAAACATTGTATTTGGGCAGTGCTTGGACAGTATATGTTAGATGGAGGATGCTGCCTTCCAAACTTTTAAATACTTGAAAAGAGGGGAATGAATGAAGATTACTTAGTTGGCAAATTCTTCCTTCAGTATGAAAGCAACTACTCCTCCCATCCACATTGAAATCTATGGTTTTTGAAAGCTTGCTGGTATTTTTTTTTACTTTGTTTTGCATACTTTCCTCATATAAAAGTAATCCTCAGCTTTCCAGGAGTCAAAGCGCAGACATTGCAAACTGTTACGCTGAAGTGTGAAAGCTGAAACATCATTATTTAGAGGGTGACTATTACTACCCGATAAGGGCTTTTGCTTTCCTAGCTGCGTACGCCGCTTTAACCATGACCATAGCAAACACAGGTGGTGGGTGCAGAGGCGACTCTTGACACGTCACGATGGCGTGCTTCAAAACGGTTGCAGCTCACAGCACATTCGTGGGCTGGGCTGCGCTGGCTGTGAAGGCTGGCAGTTGCAAAACCGAGAGCCATTTTCCAGAGCAAATGTTGGCTAGGTCTAGAGCAGAAGAGGAGCCACAGAAGTGGATTATGATGTGCTGAATCAGATGAGCATGTGTCATCCTGCTGGACAGGAGTAGGATTGCTCATGCTGTGCTTGTGTCACTTGACAGTGACTGTATGTGTGCACGTGTTGCAGTGATTAAGCAAAGATTTGACCAAACAATTTAGTGTGCTCAAGGTGCACTTAATAGACTTAAGCTTACTGTTCTTACTAGTTATGTAGTAGTAGAAGAGAACTGCAATACAATAAAACCCTTGAAAAAACTGCCTTTGAGAAAAGACTGTTTTATGTGTAATCTGTAATTGGGTGGTGGAATTGAATAGCAAATGAAAACATTTGCAAGATGTTAGATAGGCATTGCCCGCAAAATTGGATCTGCCATTGGCATTAGCTTTTATGTCAGCATCACATACATTTAAATATCTGTTTCTCTGTGGCCTTGATTTGTGCTAAAGGCAATTCTGTTGGAATACAAAGGATTTCTAGATTTGTAGTATGATTATCAGAAAAGCAGTTGGGCCTTTGATGCTATCATTTTAAGTTTTGTTATCATTTGAACTAATGCTTCCAAAATAGTAACTGACACTTCTCCTTTACTGAAATCATAGTTTTCTGTATTTTGTGAGGCACTTCAGCATAAAACTGTGGTGATCTTACTTACACAAGAGTCAACCACTGCATGCATTTGAATGGAGTGCTTTGACCAGTGCTACTCCTGTGCATATCCCTCTTTTTCTGTCTGAGCCATAGAGCCTTGGAACAGCACTACAGAACTTATGGCCTTGCCTATCCAGATGTTTTTTATTTCATGTAGATGAGCTAGAATGCAGGATGTTACTGGTGGTATTGTTGTTCATTCCTTATCGTATAGGTAGGCTAACTTCTATAGTTACCTACATGGTATGCATATGCCTATAGGTTTTGGGGGTTTTTTTTGGCTAAAGCTAGTGTTACTTCAGCAATATGTGAAACAGACAGGATTGATGTTAGACTTGTAGAACAAGTTCTCACTGTAGCTTTGGGACTGACCTAATAGTTACACTTCAGTAAAAATTGATACACTGAATTATTTTGCACGAATGTGAATTTATGATTACAAGCTTAATATGAACATGTGATAATGGGTCTCAGTAAGCTTCATGCTTCAACTGAGAATTAAACTGTGCTTCAATTAATGTTGTCATTTTAATGACTGATGGACAGATGGTGTCTAATTTCAATAAGTTCACTCTGAAGGCTAATTTAAATCAATACTTGTGTTTTTAGTGATTCTGTCCAGGGTGTGAACATTTCAAATTGAGTCTTACTTACACTAACGAGTAACACTGCAGTAGTTAACGGTAATATGTCTCTAACACTTTACTACATCTTTTGGCACCCCTAAATGGTGAATTAAAAAACACCCTAAAATACATCCCTGTAGATGTGACTTGAATATTCGGTTGCTTTATATGAATTTGCCTTTTGATTGTTGCTAAAGTCTGTCAGTCAAGGAAGGTTTTTTTTTGGTTTTGTTTGCCCCAGGAGCACTTACTTAGAGAAAGGAGAAAAAGAGGAATTACAATTGAAGGCCTTACTACTCAGCAACCCAAATGCATCTGGGCTGCTAAAAAGTACCTTCATATCATACACCCACTCCCTAAAAGTCTGTGAATCAGATGTGGCTGGCATTTTCTTTTTTTTCTTAACAGCTCTCACCACTGCAGCAATGTGAAACTATTTTCATTTTGATTCATGCCAGCTGCATTTCAGTTCCAGAATCCACGTTGCTGGTTTTGTGTGAAGCAAAGAGAATTCTAATTGCTTTTCAGCCTCCACTTACAGCGAAGCTGTTTGGGAGAGAGAGAGAGGTGAGAGGAAGAAAGGGTGATCTGTGCAGCAATGGAGCAAATCTGAGAATAAACAATTAAATTAGAAAGCAGTTTTTTTAGGGTTTTTTTTTGTTTGTTTTGTTTTTTTCCTATTGCCTGTGGGGTTATAAGAGACCTGGGAGATGACACAGGGCCAGCTGTCAGAAGCTTCATTTTGAAGCTAGAGAATTCAATGGTGGAAACATTTTGTGACTGTATAGAGGAGGAACAGTTTATTTTAGAGTCTCTTTTAGAAGCTTAGTACTTCAAAACAAGAAGGCATAATCCTGCTACCTTAGTTTCACATGTTTTGTTATTTTTTCTAATAAATAAATAAAGGTATCGTGTGCAGTGACCACACATTCTAGACATAATCTATGTTGGTCAATTACCTGACAAACTAGATTATTCTAGAAAATGTCTCCTCTCCCAATCATGCTCATATACTAAAAAAGAAAAAAAAAATTCTTTTGAGTGACTTTGGTTTTCACATGTCTCAGTTTACTGAAAATTTCTTATTGGAGATTATGTTGTGTTGGAGATTCCTAAAAATTATTTGAGTAACATTTGGGTGGTTTTATGGAAATGTGAGGTAGATTCTGCCATGATTTCTCATTCCTTTGTAGTTGTTTAAAAGAACATGTTAACACTCAATGAGATGTGTAATTCAGCAGAATGACCTGGTCAAATTAGTTAAATTCAGTGGTCGATTAGTCAAACTGGTCAAATTCTGCCAGCACAGATGCATGTGTTTGGTGTCCCATTGAAATTCTTTCTCTTGACCCTAACCCTGGCTTTCCTACGAGCTGTAGAGAATGTCCTCCAGCTGCTGCCTAGATAAGAAGTTTTTCTTAGCCCAGGTCTCCATGTAGTCCCCACTTGACTTTGTCAGCCTCTTTTCAGCTCCACTCTCACTGCAGCTCTGGGCTTTTTCTTTGAGAGTTTTGACAGGGTAGCACAGGAAAGCCGAGCCGACTTTGATTGACTGGTTCTTGTATAAAGTGACAGTTCTGCTCCGCTATAATACAGATGCTGAGAAGAGAGAGGTACATGCACACTCAGTACTATTTTTGTCTGTATTAGACAGAATTATCTCATTTTTGGATGTTACATCTGAGTAGAAAAACCGGTTAAAGTCAGTGAATTTTTATTTGTTGTTGCATCTAAATGTGAAGTGGTTGGTAGTTAAATTAAAGCATACTATAACTTATGTATCAATAATTGTGTTTATTTATTGGATAGTAATTTCCCAAACTTTGCATTCTTTTCAGTAGCTGATGTTTGACTTCATATTCTTTTTCCATGCTAGGCCTAGTCCAAAACCAAATCATGATTATGAAAGACTGAAGATTCAGTGCATGAAGGCCATGTCAGACCTTCAGTCTCTGCAGAACCAACACACCAAGACCCTAAAAAGGTGTGAAGAAGCAGCAAAAGAGGCAGACTTTTATCAGTAAGTATTAGTAAAGCTATATGTGATAAGAGTTTACCAGCTTGTGCTAGACCATGAAGTATTAGAACATGGTAATCAAATAATTTTTTAAAATTCTGTTTTCCCACTTTAAGTGCAAGATTAATGTTTACATGCATCAGATAAAACATTTCTGGCCTGTCTGAAATTTTTTATGAAGTATGGATTGCTTCTTATATTTTGAAGAATTTGTCTTGATGAGACACTGACAAGGAAAGCCTAGTTAAGGACTTGCAATTACAGTCAAATAGTCTTACTGTCAGGCTGGAGAGCAGAACATAATTTGAGAGAATGTCATCTGTTACTTTTCTTTAGTAGGTTGTGATAGCTCTCGTGCTGACTTGTGTAACTTTTAATACAGGCTTAGACCAATTGTAAGGGTTTATGAAAATGAAATGAGATAGAGAGAAATTGGTGAATATTTCTAGCATGTTTTCTTCACTTGAAAGCTTGGTTTGAAGTTTATTTCACTTAAATCTAAACTATAAAATATGACTAGAATTTAATGACAGCATTTGTTTTCATTGGGCGCTGCTAATTCTTACATAGCACTTCCACCCACAACTCTTCAAGCCTTTACAGATAAGAATTATTTCCTTGCATTCTTCTTTCAAAACCTGAAAATAGTGTTAAGGATTGTCAAGCGGTATAGATGTAGCAAGTTGTGTGGCTTCTTTACTTTAACTTGCTAATGAATTCTATGCAAAGCATTAGTGTTCTCTACATTGTAGGTGGAATTTTTTTTTTGGAAATGAATTGCCTATGTCCGTGAAATGTTGGTCAGAAACACCTGTATTCCCTATCCTTAAAAAACAGTGTTTTGCTTACCTTATTTAGGAATTCTGTAGTCCCTGAAACCACACTATGTTCATTTCAGTATTTCATATTATAAATTGATTTACCCTCTCATATGGGGAGAAAAACTCTTTAAAGGAGTGATTGGTTGAAATCCTCGCGTATACCAAGAATATAGGCATATTCCTTAGAGACCAACCATTTAGGCTTCTGCAAAATGATGCATATATACAAGGTCAAGCTTTTGCATTTACACTTACTACAGACTAAGATGATCTGTTCAGAAGAAAGTGTAGCAAATTTTAATTTAATCATGTGTAATTCTTTTTGTTATAAAAACTTATTTACTTGGGTTTGAATAATTGAGTTTCCTACTTAAAACTTTTGGGAGGCTGAAACTCGCTGTTGGAGTTTAGGTGCCCAGAACATGACAACACATGTTGAAATCCATGCATGCAATTCATGTTCATCCTATGAGTAATTCTCAGGGTAAAGAAAGGAATCGAGTAGAATGTGCTATTCGAATGTTATTTTCTCTGTACATTTAAAGAGTTACCATTCTGAAGAATTTATAATTTCCAACAAAATATGAATAACAAATAACAGATTGATAGCCTACATGGAAAGCTTACATATACTTAATTGTGTGAATATGATTTTTCAAAGGCCTTTTAATAGTAGGTTCCTAATTTTAAGGAAGTTTTTTTTTTTTAAATGCTTTGGGTCATTCTGTGCAGGACATGTTGGTATTTCACTTCACAAGGAGGGAATATGAAGTATCTTAAAATGTAAATTGATTCTGTTCATTGCTGTGTGTTATATGAGGTTTTTTTACAAATATGGACTTTAAACACTTCACCAGCAGGTATGCAAGTTCACTTTGAATCATTTTGTTTCGACAACAAAAATACTTGTCAGTATCCAAATGTCTGTCTTTATTTGCTGTGGTAGTAAAAGACATTAAACTGATTTTCTGCTATTTTTCAGCAGTGATCTGGTTTGATTTTGGACCGCTACCTTGAATTACAATCTGAATGATAACCTCATCATGTGATTCTCAGTTGTTTAATTTTTAAGTGAGAGTGTCTTTCTTTAAATAATTATGACTTGCATGATGGAAGTTTGGTGTAGCTTTGATGCGTGTTTACCTGCTTGACTGTCATCCAAACATGCATAGTGTGTTTTTGTTGGTTGTGGGGGTTTTGTGTTTTGTTTTTTAAACAATAACAAACAAGGAGATTTTTGTAGTTTTCATCTGTATTTTGGTTAGCTGCTGCTCAGCTGAGAGGCTCAAGAGAAAGTGGAGGTGATTAGCAGGATAATTTCTTTTACCTCCAGGAACATCTTATGCTCACTTTACAACATTCCTGTTTATCTATCTGCTTGCTTTTAAAATGGCTATGAAATCGCATATGATGGGTGGCATAAATCCATCGTTTCTTCTGATGCTGTTTAAGAGTACTGTGTACTTTCACGTATTTTTGTACTTAAGTCCCTGTTTGTAGTTTTTTTTTTTTTTTCTCCTGGTGTTTGGAATACTCAAATATGCAAAATTGAGTTAGTTTGACTAATTAGTTTGACTTGGTTTCCTACCAAGAAACTCATGCTTGAAATGAATTAGTCCAGGATTTTGTCCTGGTAAGTTGGGCTCTAAGAGCATTTTTTGTGTGTCACCTTAGCACGTTGCACAGTCGGCTGCTGAGTGACCAGTCACAGCTGAAGGAGGACATGGATACCTTGAAGAGGAAAAACACGCAGCTGGTGCGAGAACATAATCATCTCCAGCAGTCGTGTGAGGAAATGAAGAGACTTCATGATGAAGATCAGAAAGAGATAACGGACCTGCGCAGCCAGCAGCAGCAGGTAAGCAACAGCTTGTAGCATATGTGCTGGAAGAGGTTGTGAATTGTTCCTTTGACAAATAAGTCAGTCAAACCAAATGCACAGCGTTACTGCCTTTTATGTCTTACTGATTCTAAAACTTTGCTTTTTACAGCACTAGGGGAGAAAAAGATTTCCTGGATACTAGTTGATTTTCTGCATCTATCTGGAAAAAAGATGATGGATATAGATTATCATTATACATGAGGAAAATTGTATATGCATGATAGTTTTTTCAAGTGTGTGGAGAGGCATCAGAAACCTAGCTTGAAGTTGCAAAGTGATTAAAAGACAACTGTTTTTCTAGGATATTTTATGGGACAGGGCTAGCTTTAAACTTGCATGCTATGTTTGTTTCTTTGGAAAGAATCACAATAAAAAAATAAGTGATAGATATGGCTTTGCCATTTTGTGTTTTGGTTTGTTTGTTTTTTTTTTTTTTTTTTTTTTTTTTTTTTTTTTTACTTATTGTAATGACACTGTAAAGATTAGGGGAATGACTGAGCTGAGTTTGGTTATTTAGGTTTGCAGACACTATTCAGTTAGAACAAAGCTATGGGTTGATTAATGTTTTTGAACTTGAAAGAAAGACAGACAAGCTTTTCAGGACTGAAAGAGGTGGACATTGCAGAACTGTATATAACAGGCTGTCTTCGGTCCAATGTAGTTCACACATTCTGAAGAAAGAACAATAACAGTAATGGTAAGGAGCAACTGGTCATATCAGGTCCGTGGTTCACCTACGGAAAAGTCTGATGATTTATTTAAAATAGTTACAGTAACGTGTGGAATAGTTTAACAGACTATCTTGGTTAACAGTGTGTAGGGTGACTCACAGGGCAAACTTGCAAGTCAAACATTAGGCTTCAGAAGCAAACCTGCAAACAAAAATAATTATTTGCTAGGGTAGGAGGGGCAAAGGTCAAAGCAAGCTGGGTGTGCTAAATGGCGCTTCAGAAGGTGTTTGAGGGCTAGTGCAAAGAGTAGTGAAGGTGTTTCTTTCTTTTTGATCCCCTCCTCTAATGCCATCTTGAGAGTTGTGCTGTGATATGGTTTAGTGACTTGGTTCTGAAGATGGCAGAAATGGTTTGCTGTGTAAAAATCTGTGTGGGCAAATTGCTTCACTGATCTGTGCCTCACTTTCCCAGTCTGCAAAGCAGGGGTATAGAACCGCCAAATGAAGGCTATTGTATTTTGAGGTTCTGTACTGAAGTTTTAAACTATTTGGTAGCCCAAAAGGAGGCTGAAGTGTCATTGTCAGTATTTCTTTAAAGAAATCGAGTCTTGTGTCAACATCACAGTCAAACATTTAAAGAAAACTTGAGATACTCAGTGAGAACCATGTGTAACTCCATTTCTCAGCATGTCAGAGTGAATCACGGTGACTTGAAGGGCTGCCAAGAGTGTTATCTTGTCTGTGTCATTTCTCATCCAAATTAGTCTAACTCTATGTTGATCCCTCTGACATGTTTCGTCGTCAGGCCTGAGCAAAACACAACATCTTGGTGGCCTCAGAGAGCAAACACTTCTGATCGTGTTACTCTTCGTGTGGGATTGTCATGGATTTGGTGCATAGCAGCTGACCGGCTTAAGTTTCTGCTGCTCACATATGAAATTTCTTGTTGCCATAGTTGTTTTCCTCGGTCCAGCTGGGACTATTTACTTTTCTCAGTCTTGGATTTTGAATGGGAGACCCTCCTTATTACCCTGCTTCCTGTTTATGGTGTTTCTGTCTTCCTCTCTCAAATCTCTGTCAGCAAGTTTATGCTGAATTTCATCCAATTTCTGGTATATTCATCCTTCTTTAATTATTTAGTGTGTTTTCAGCAAAAGGAAATTCTGTATATGCTTTAGACAGTGAAAAGTGGTTTGTTTCCCTTTGGATTCTCAAATACTTGGTCCTCAAACCTGTTCTCAAAATGCTTTGGAAAGTAGTCTTCAGGAAAACGACTCTCTTGAGTGCATTGAAATCAACAGGTATTTACACTTTACATATGCCTACAGTTTATCACATGTTTAGCTTATCTGAAATAGTTCACTGAAGCTTGCTAGCTAATAACTGGTCCAACTTTGTGGGTTATGCTACTGAATCCACTGAGGATAGGGATTTATGTGGAAATAGCCATGATGATGAGACTGTCACCAAAGTGCAGCCTTGCTTGCGACCACTTTATGAACAGGACCTGGCTACTTTTATGTGTCTTAGTTAGTTAAAGGAGAACAGTGTCAGGCTGAAGAACTCAGTCTCTCCTATCTTGCCTGCATAGAGAAGTGTTTTCCTGACAGTGGTGGTAGTTGTCTGCTACCTATGGGCAGTGAGTAGTGGGCAAAGAGTGGGCAGTCTCTTTCGGTCTCCTTTCCCTTTGGTCTGCAGGCATCCAGCCAGGTTCTTCCATGTTCAGGAACCGATCCTTTCTTTGAATATAGGACACAAAATAAGATGAGGAGCCAATTTGTACATGTAGTGTAGTCACTATGTGTTTGATTTAAACTTTTTGTAGAGGTTGTGTTTCTTTCTTTTTTTTCCTTCTAATTTTTTAACACTTTTTATTTTATATAGTTATATACATACTTTTGTAGGCTAATGTTAAGATTATATAAATTCCTGGCACCTCTCTGTATAGAACATTCCTCTTTCTTCCCACCGCTCCATCAGGCCAAATTTCAAAAACAGAAAAAATTATCATAGAGTTAAAAAAAAAGAAGCAAAAATAAGGGTAAGGCCTTATTTTCAAATGCCTATTTCAAGGCACTTTTTTTGCCTTTTGAGAAGGAAGAAGGACTAAATTAGCTGATGCTCATTAGGGACTTTCTGTTGTTGTTGCTGGTCATTTACCATCAATGTTGCTATTTACAACAAGATTCTTATGTCAACGAAAATTAATTTGAAACTAATATTCAGGCCAGGCTGCATTCATGTTTAAATGTATTTTTCTCTTCCTGTTCATATTTTATGGATAGCTTTTGAAACACAAACCTCTGCGGATAGTTCTCAGATGAAGTATTGTATGAATATTAAAATATAAGGCTGTGTGTGTAACATAATTAGGGTAGATTTTATTCTCTTCAAGTTTTACACTAATCAGTTTGTTCATGGAGGATACAGCCAGCCTGTCATGGATGCCACCTCGTGGTCAGTTCCCAAAATACAGCTATCGTCTTGGTCATCAAATAACTATTACATCTTATAAAACTTCAAAGTACTTCAATAACTTATGGTAGCAATTACCGTTAGAGAGAGATTTTCATAAAATTGTTCACTCTAAGTCGTGATAAAGCAGATCTTTTTTACACAGTTAACATTAAGCAGATGTAGTAATGCTTAGAATAACAGTAGTGCTTAGAAGAGGCTCAGTGTTTCCTTGGTCATTAAAAAATTGTTATTAGAATTGCTGAATCTATTCTTGTTTGATATTTTTTCTTGTATATATTTTAAATCAAATTTATTGGACTGATTAAAACCTGAGTTTATTAATACAGTTGCTGGTGTTTTTTTTAGGTTATGAAGCAAAATGGATCATCAGAGATATTAAATAAACTTTATGATACAGCAATGGACAAGCTGGAGGGTGTGAAGAAGGATTACGATGCCCTAAGGAAACGGTACAATGAGAAGATTGCGAGTCACAATACAGATCTGAGCCGACTAGAACAGGCTGAGGAGGAGAACAGACGTCTTCAGAAACAGATTGACATGTTAATGAAGCAAAGGGACACAGCAATACATTTTCAGCAGCAATATTCATCCTCTCTTCGAAGGTATAATCAGGTTTTGATACCTTTCAGGTATTCTGTGAAGGCAGTAACTATTCTAATGTAGTATCCTATTTTCTTCATGGTAGAATCATAAATACTTCTCTAACATGTTTTCTAAAATTTTTCTCTAGTGTATATTATCTTGGTGTGATGAGTAAGCAAGCATTTCTACGTAAGGTTTTCTAGAAGGTCCTGGAATCCGTGATGGGGATGTTTATTTGGAGAAATGATGCTTTTTCTTGAGAAAAGGATTTCTCAGTTAGGATTTTGGAATTCTATGAGGAATTTTTACCCTCGTTTAGCTCATGTGTGAGAAAGGGATATTTTGCCTTTCAAGCTATGTTTATTCTTGGTTGTAGACACAGGAGTCAAATACAGAGTCTTGTTAAGCCTCCTCAGTGGGAGGTGAGTCCAGCAACATATATATCTTTATTTAAATGTAAAACCCAAGTCAATAAGAGGATGTAATCTCTAAAAGGTTTTTAGCAAATGAAGATATTCTCAAGCTTAAGTTAACTGGTGTTAGAATTGCAGACCGTGAGGATTCGGACAGAACTTCAGGATTGCAGCAGAGTTCACTGGTTGCAGACATTTGGGAGTTTTGCTTCAATGAGAAGGTGCTCAAGTGTTTGACACAAGAGCCAAAACAGTAGGGCCCAAACATTGTCACATCACACTTCAGTTCACTTCTCTTTGATACTGAGCCTACGGAGTACACATAAGAGGTAGGAAGAGTGCTAATATACATAAGGACTCCAAAGAGCATCTGTGGGTGTGTTGAGAATGTTTTCACTGACATTAGTTAAGGATAATACGAAACTCCCACAGACCAAAGCCAAAAAAATGTTGTTTTCCACATTCAAAGACTTTTAGTATTTAAAAAGATGAGATTGAGCATAGATAATAATGTACACATGAGTAGCATGTACATAGTTGTGATACATCTAATTATGTTACAGGAAAATTAATAGTAAGAGAATAAGTTAGGTAATTTAAATTCCCATGTATTCCTGAAAGAGAGGGAAAGCCTAACATATACTGCAGAAAACAATACAACCATGCTGATATATGCAGAAGCTCAACATATTTGTATTATGGTTTTGTGGTTTAGGTCTCCTCCTTGAAGGAGAGGAATGTGTGGTTTGATACTGAGCAGAGGTTAGTTTTAAGAATTTCATGGAAGATATTCATGTTCCTGTGAAACAATGATCCAACTAAATTAATATAACTGAACTTCAGGAATTTTTGCATTTTATTCAGTTGACTTTGGGTCTGGACTTCTTTTTTTCCCATGATTATATTTCTAGAAACCTTTATTTGTCTTATATTTACACCCTTGCTTCATAACCAAAACCATATTTCTCTGGGTGACTGATTAAAAATTTTTAAAATGCGTTTCAGGTGTCTATACTTTTCAGGATATAAGACTTAACAAACTTATAGTTTGAGGATGAATGGAACATAAATTGCAGCAATAATGTTTTTTATTAATGCCAAGTGTTAACACAGTCAAAACAGGTTTTAAAGAGACCAAGAAGGGCAAGACCCCAGTGATGGCCAGGGTTTCATTTTGAATTAATCTTTGGCCTTAAAAAATATCAGAGAAGTGTTCAGTCTTTTTTCTTTTATTTAGAATGTTGTCACAATAATACACAGCATATGAATGCTACAGAAATTATTTAGTTTGTGAATTGTTTGCAGATTACAGATTAGCTGTACCGGCTATCTTAATTCTTACTTGCTAAACCTTTACCCTACATGTGTGCCTCAGCATTTTCAGTGTGGGCTATGGTGCTTGGACGGATCTGCCTGTAGTTTGCAATTGCATTGAAGACAAAACAGGTACAGGTGAGGGTTCTTCTCAGTATTGGTTGCCCCTTATAAACCCATGCCTATTGCTACCAACCTATACAACCCTGCTACTTGCAACCCATTCACAACAGTTGTTAGAAACGGGCTTCCTCTGCAGAAGGCATCTGTGAAAATGTGATCCAGCTGCCTGTATTTCCTCCTTAGGAGTCAGTGCAAGCTCAAGCAGGACCAAGGTGTTTCAGCTGGAACTTTGCTTTCAGGTTTCCTCAGTTATCACTGTTTAATAAGAATATCCTTCTATGGCAGAGACTTTCCGTTCTACTCTGATCACTTCCCCATGCTATTATGCTTGTTGTGGTTTCGTTGGGGTTTTTTGTTGTTTTGGAGGTTGTTTTATTTTTTTTTTTCCTTACTGATGATGATTTTTTTGCTTGGCAAACATTGCCTTTAATTTCTTCTCCTCCCCCCTCCCCTGTATCTTCGCAGTGTTGTCCTTGATTTGACCCAAACCAGTTTGCATATGTACTGTGGGTTCTCACATGGCAATGAGGTTGTTTGACGTAATTTCTTAGATTTCTGATATGTCCTTGTATATAGAATCATAGAAAGGTTTAGGTTGGGAGGGACCTTAAAAATCATTGAGTTCCAACCCCCCTGTCATGGTGTCATGGGTTAAGCAGAGGAGAGTTAATTTTTTTTTTTCTTTTCCCTTCTCTTCATAAATAGCTAGCAAGAAGCTATGTTTTGGATTCCTGCTCAGGAGAGAATTGATAAGAGAAGAACGTTTATAGTTATTGCTAGGATATTGCTATTTGTCCTCAAGGACAAATACATTCAGCCTCTCTCCTCTCCATAGACAGAGCGGGGAGGGGAGAGACAATTCGACTTCTAGCTTGGGATTTGCTTTTAGGTCAAGATTGAGAAGCAGACTGACCGATTATTCCATCCCATGCACGTCATACCCAGTATATAGGAGAGGACTCTTCCGGGAGAGCGGGCTTTTCACTTCCCTTGGGCTCCGGATTCATCTCGCTTTGGGTACCTGCATTCGCTCTCCCAAGGCCTTCCCCTTCAACGGTTGCTGTTAGCTCTCGGCCCGGGACATTCATTATCTCCGCTTCGTGAGTTTTGGCATCCTCCCTCTCCAGGGGGAATCATTAGCTGTTTTTTTTTGTTTTGTTTTGTTTTTTTTTCCTGCTTCGGTCAGCTCGTGGGCTGGGACGCTGGGACGCTTGGGCTGTTATCTCCGTTCCGTGAGTGCCTCCGGGAGCAGCGCACCCCCCTCCCCCCCCCTTTCTGGGAGGAATCGTCTGTGCGGTTTCTGGGGATTATTAGCTGGCAGCAGGCCGAGCCTTTTTGGGGGGCAGCATAATTGTGTATCACCTATTCGCTCCCTCCTCCGGCGTCATTGGCTGGGAGTGGGCTGGGCCTTTGGTCATCAGGTGGGGAGGGGCAGTATCACTGTGTATCACATTGCATCTTTGTATATAGTATTATTTCCAATATTATTGTAGTT
>WKFP01014812.1:373952-409916 GCA_011057875.1 Pterocles orientalis
CCTGGAGGTGTTCAAGGCCAGGCTGGATGAGGCTTTGGGCAAGCTGGTCTAGTTGAGGGTGTCCCTGCCAATGGCAGGGGGGTTGGAACTTGATGATCTTTAAGGTCCCTTCCAACCCTAATCATTCTATGATTCTATGATTCTATGAAACTTGCTATATATATAGTATATTCTTTATACCTTCATGCTCACAGTTCTAAAAAGAAAGAAGAAATCCAGATTGTAATGCGTTGGGTCTTCTGTATTGCTAGCCTGATGATCTCTTAAACTGAAAAAATTCCTGAAAGGAGCAGGGTGATGGTTTTCGAAATTGCTGGCAGGTGCCTCAGTAAAGCTATGGCAATGCTTTGAATACACTGAGGCTTTCAAGGAATTATTTGAAATTGGGTTTACAGCTCTCTCTTCGGAAAGGTCAGGCAGCATGCTGGATTAGACAAGAAATGTGCTTTTAGACAGTGTGAGGGTGGTTTGTGTTTGAGAAGAGAACAAAAGCTGCCAGAAGTTTGTGGGCACCTGAAATTTGGATAACCCTGAAAGTCCATCAAGTCAGGTACAGTGTTTTCCTCAGTAGCATTTACCTGTGAGCTTCGGAAAAGACTTGCAAGGAAATTGTAGTGTCCAGTTGTGGTAAAACACTGCTATGAGCAGAATTTCCTTTTCAGACCTAATGTGAACTTGTCTGTAGAATCATATTCCCACTTTTAAGAATGCTTTGTCAATATAAACACAGAAGTTACTACTGATAAATTAAATGTTTTCTATCCTTTTTCTGATTGTGCCATACAGTAGGTTGTGGTGATAAAGTACATATATTTCATTATGTGTTAAAATTTTAAAAAATTACTTTTGACAGTTAAAATATTTCGCATTTTGGTTTCATTAGATGAGCTACTGATGAAAACAAATAGTAATGTTTGAATTACCTGTTTTTAGTTCCGTTGTCTGTGTTTTACCATAAACTCGCCTTTTTCCTCCTCTAACCTATCCATTAACAACTTTGTGACATATTTGGGCGTGTGGAAGTTGTTTTGTTTTTTTCCAGGTTCTGCGTTGGTTTCTTTTATTTCCACATGCCTTAGAGTTTGTATTGGGAGAAGGAATTAACTTCTAAGAGCTTAATGCCATAAATAAGGTTAAACTTGTGCTATTAAATAATAGCAATGTTTTGCATTCCTTTTAGAAAAATTTGTTAGAAATTTACTTTTACTAATTCTGAATTATTTCTAACAATTTTTATGTTTCAGTTCCTTAAAGATGTTCACTAATACTCCTGAGGCAGTAGTTAGGCTCACTGTTATCTTGCAGCACTGAAAGTACATTGTCTAAGAAGTCCTCTGCCACCGTGTTTTTCCAGTGGATATATTTGGTTATCCAGCCAAATCCTTAGTGTATGGAAAAGGAAAATGAGGAATGAGTATCTTACTGGCATTTCTGCTTGGTTTTAGATTTGAATCTGTACAGCAGGAACTAAGCAATGCCACAGCACAAAACAAGGAGTTGCAGAGAGAGATGGAACGACTACAGTCGGAGGTGACAAGGTTCAAAACAATGCAGCTGAAAGTGGCAAAGGATGCGGAAAAATACAAAGAAGAAAGGGATTCAGTTTTCAATGAATACCGCCTCATTATGAGTGAGAGAGATCAAGTAATCAAAGAGGTAGATAAGCTTCAAACAGAGCTGGAGCTTGCAGAGTCCAAACTGAAGAACACTTCTTCTGAGAAGCGAGTGGCTAGTGAAGAGATGGAAGCTTTAAGACAGGTACTAACCTATTGTTTTGATGGGGGAGGGAAATGAGTATACATTGTTGATGCTAGAATCAGAAATATATGACTGCTTAATGGAAAGTAGAAATGCACTGCAAAGTGGTAATTCTGTGCTGATGTTTTCCTATAGCAGTCTTTTTTACTATCAAATTATTAGGCTTCCATGTTTGAATAGAGTACCTGTCAGTTGAAATTTGCTATACTGTTCTGCTGATTAGAAATCCTTCCTTTATTGCATTTGTTTTCTATCCCTTCTCTTACCTCTAAATATTCATTATTTTTAACTTCTAACCTCTACAGGAACCACTGGATGCTATCTACTATGACTTAAGACGGTACATGATCAAGTAGTCTCAAACATTTATGCAAAGCCTTTGCTGACATGCATGTTCTTACTCATTTGCCCTCCTTCTGCCTTTAAGTTAAAGACAATATTTGAAGATTTTTCACTAGAACTCAGGCATGCCTTAAAGTGTGCAAAACCAGAACTTTGTGTTTTTTATGAATATGTTCTTGAAATGCTTATATCACAACCATGTTATAATGATGCCGTTAAGATTTCCAAAGCACAATTTGCTGCTCAGTTCCATTTCAGCTGACATGCATTCACTTGACTCTTTGGTTTACAGATAGTAAATTTAGCATGAAATAGATACGAGCAAACATATACCATTGCCTATAAATCTCATTTTACTTTTTTTCACATCATTACTTCTGAAAAAATTGTCCTTTGTAAAAAATTAATATGTGGAGCTTTTTTTTAAATAATACCATTGTTGAGGGACATACATGGATTGTGACATATGGCATTAGAGCTTTTAAAAATAACTAACTTCTGGTTTTAAGAATTTATAGTTTTCAACCCTGTGTATTTGTCAGCTAAGTAATTTAGCTTCTACAGTGAGTGAGGTTTTAATACATGTTTCATACCTGTTCTCCTTTTGTCAAAGCCATTAAGCCAATAGAAATGTCTGTTGATTTCAGTGGAATCAGGGTAGCTAATAGGAATACTGATGAAAATAGCCACAATTTGTCGTTCTCCTCCAATTTGTTGTATCTGTCACTGTGCCACTGTGAGTAATTTGTCGAAGTGCTTTAAGGGTCAGGAAATTAAAATTACATATTTGAGGGTATTCCCTCCTACCTAGATGACTTGAAGTTTGAATAAGAACTAGGAAGAGCCTAGGACTGGTGAGTGAGGTGCTGACAGGGCACAGACATGCATTTTTCTTCACCCCCAGAACTGGCCCATCAGAAAGCAGAAATAACTGCTTCTGTAACGTACTGAAAGGTGTAAAATAGCAGCACTGTGTATTTTCATTTTCTTCCTGTTTTCCTTTCCTGTAGATATGACTCTTCTGCTTGTGAGCAGGTATGTTCCTGTGTCACACAGTGCTGTCCCGCTGCAGTTGCATTCAGTGCATAAGGAATTTTCTAGTTCTGGCAAGGCAGATATTAGAAAGGTTGAAAAAAATTACTGATGAAATTATATATTCACTTGAAATAGTATCTTGAAGGATGCCCCTACATAAATGGGATTAATCCTGTCAGTGAATAGTTGATCTGGTGCTTACCAAAATGTAACTTAATGGTCTTTGCTTTCCTTGTGATGTATAGCAGCTTTAAGTGCCTTATTACATAGCAACCATTGACTGATGAAAACAGCACTGAATCCATTTAGATAATTTTAAATGTGGTTTCTTCCCTGAAGCTTGTGTTTGCTAGTGTACCTTCTGTGTCCCAAAAAAGTGTAAAAGCAACCAAAATGGAAAGAGGTTGATTTTTAAGCACTGTATCGTGAGCAGTTACTGATTAGGTCAGTCAATCAATTTCCTAATTAGATATCTTAAGTTTTATTGGTCACATTGGGCCAAACATAATGGGTTAATTTACATCCAAAATGTACTAATTGTCTGGCATTTATAGATGATAGAAGAAATCTTGGGCTTTTGCACTGTGGGCAGTTTTGGATTAAGTTCTCATGAGTTTGGCCACTCAAAGCTAGTAATTAGATGTTATAGATTTGCACTTCTACTTTTCCCAGTGGTGTTTTTGTTTGTCATAATCTTTTGGTCCAGCAAATACTTAAAATGTGTTTCATCTCAGTAGTAGTCAGCTTTCCCCTCTGTGTAATAGACCTGTTGTATTTTATCCTTATTGCACTGTATTCAGATATGAGAACTTCCTTCAGCACAAGAATTCTTCAGAAATTCAGAATTGTTTTTCAAGCCAAACCACTCTAATGTTTCTGAACAGAAGCTGCTCTAGTCAGCGCCAAATGGCACATTGCCCTGTGCTGTCATGTTGTAATTTAGTACAAATGTCATGGAAAAAAGACAGAGGTGAAATTTTACTACTTACCACTGGAGGCAATGGCTGCTCTTATTTGGATAGTTTATATCAAGCATGATGGAATAAGCTGTGGCAATATGTATTTTTCTCCAATCACCTTAAAGTACTGTAAATTCTTGTTTGATGAAGGTCTTGCTGAGACCTTTCCCCCTGCCTTGATACTTGGTGACTTTCATCTCAGCTGCGTGCAGGAAAAGGCTTAATTTTTTTGTGTAAGTTTTATACACGTTTGAATGCATATTTTATACAGACAATATTTAAGCTGTGCAAAACGCTGCTTCCAGTACTAAAACTTGTCTGCACCACCAGATGGGTCAGGGGTTTTTTCTCTTGGGAGGTACTAGCAATGGAAACTCTTACCAATGTTGAAAAAACTTGAATGCTCTGGTAGTTGACGTTCACTGATATCAGTTCCCAAAATGAGTCATTAATTCTAGCATTTGCCTGTTACTCTGCAGCAAAAATCTCTCTTCTAATATTGTTTCAGAACTGTTTCGACAGCCTGACTAGCCTAAATTAGATGCTGTATCTCAAAAACAATTATGTTAGTAAAGCAAAAAACAATTGTCATCTGTGCAAGGAATAAAATTATTTTTAAAAACTGTAGAGGAAATAGAATGGAAGTCAGTTTATGATGTGGTGTCCTTCTGTCCTTAAGTATTTGAACCTTTTCATTCTTTCACTTTTGAGATGTCAGCTGCCTCTGGTAATCTTTTTGAGATCAAAACATCAGTAATTTCCATCTAGGAGTGCATATATGTAGATGGACTTCTCTATCGACATTCGCTGAATCCTTCTAGAAAGTTGGACCATCTAAAAATTTAATGGTGTGAAATTCAACTGTTTCAATGCTTCGTTCTTCCAATAGGAAGTCTGGTTTAAACAATTTATGAGGACATTGTTTTTTAGAGCTACATTTACCTCATCTTTTTTGTTATGATGCAGTTGAACCCCCCATTTAATAAGATGTAGTGTCATTCTGCTTTGACATACTGTAGTTTTTTCTTTGAACATTCTGTAGTTTGGACATTGGCATGTTAACTGGCATATAACTTTAATACCCATTTAAAATTTAAGATCCTTATGTAGCTGGGTTGTCTAAATTATTTCAACCCTATAAAATTGAGGCAGTTTCTTAAAAATATTTGCAACATATTCTTCCTCTTTGCCATATTTAAAACTTTTTTTTTTTAAACACCAAGTCTGACTGGTTAATAACCTTCCCTCATTTAGCTTCCCCAAACCTGTGAGTGCTCCCGGATTCTTGCTTGCTTTTGTCATAGCACTGTGCTAATGTGAGGGTGTGGTATCTTTAAGACCGCATTTAATATTCTTTGCTAGTACTTGTATATAATGTGAGCGCAGTCCTGTTCTGCTTCTGTTTTTCAGAACAGTAGTAAAACCTCTAGGCTTTTAAGGTGTCAGTGTGTATGCAGTTGGAAAGATGAACTGCTTCCTTCTCTGCTTAATGTACTGCAAACAATGGATCTTGTTTTAGGAACTAAACTCAGCTCTAGTGGAAAGAGATCGAGCAATCTGTGAGAGGAATGAGTTGCTGGAAAAATACTGTCACGAAGTGAAGGACAAAGCTGAGGCCCAGAAGGAACTTGACCAAGCTTGCAAGGATATAGAGACAGTGAAGGAAGAAAGAGATGTTGCCAGGAAAGAGAGAACAGAAGCTATCATCCAGAGAGACCATCTGCTAAGGGAATATTATCAAGCCCGTCAGGTATTGCAAGTCTTCACAGATGCTTTTTACTTTCTTAGCTTCAAAGGGTCAGTAATTTTCGAGAGATTAGTTAAAAGTCGGGGCACATTGGGTGTCTTCCCCCTTTTCCCCTGAGTCACTCCGAAATAGCTACATATGAATGCACTTCTGTTTGTCAAGACATACTGACAGAACTTCTTGTTTGAAAGAAATACAGTCATGCTTCATAGTAAGGTTCTCTTTGTAAAAATAAATGGTAAATAAAATATTGTGATCCAGCAGGTGGCTAGGCTATTTATTATCTGCTGTAGGCTTGTTGCCATCTAGAACATGTGGTGTTTGTGCCTGTGACCTGCTCGGGATGTTAGCTATTTCTAATGCTTCATAAAGGAAGTTAGTTGAAGTTTGATTGTAAATTTTCTAATCTGTACATGTTCTTTATATAAATATGCTATTCTGACAATTTGTGTGGGTAGTAACATTCTTACAATTCCACACATGTACTGATGCTCTTGTCTTCTGGATGATGCTAAACATCAATCCACATACAGTGGTAAATGCTTACATATAATGTAGTGTGAAAATGCATAGTATTGCAACTTTTATGCTCATGAAATAACTAAGGAATATTAAATTATTTAGTATTAAACTAGATATTCGGGGTTATTTTCATTAAACTTGTATTCTCTTTTTGTTGAATACCAACCTTTTACCAGTACAAAAAAAGTTTTTAGTCTTGCCTGTCACACTGATTTGCCAATCCTTAATGAGTGTGTGGGGAAGCAATTAAACTATGTTTTCAGTTGCACTGAAAGTACATCTTTTGTTGTGTTTTGGTCTTTCATGGCCAAAACAGTGGGATTTGGAAACTTGTGCTTTTCTCAAAGAAGCTGAGTAAATTTGGGTGAACTCTGCTGTGACTTCGTAATGGACTTGTTCAGATGCTCATCTTTGGCAGATTGCAAATCAGAACTGGTATTTCAAATATAAACATCTATTTGATGACCTGAGTGGGTTTTTCGATTGTCTTTTTCCTGCCAGTTTAGTGGAAGAGAAGAAGGTGATCCTTGGAAATGAAAGAGAGAAACAAAAAGCCAGACATGACTCTTCATAGCCTCTGTTTGGCCTTATTTGTTACAATTTTTATTTTTTAATGTTGAGGTGAGAATGTAAACCTGGGGTTTGAGGTGCAGTGCTTTTTTTATTTTGGAATATAGTTATGACTCATTTAGAGAAAAAAAAGACTCTAAAGTGTGTTAATTGTGACTTAGTAGTCTCTCTTTGATACACATGCATTCAAGTCTTAAAAACATGTCTCCAAAGTCTAATCTGTAGTCAAATGACAACTCTAATCAGATTCATTAGATTTATTTATATTCTTGAAATTAACCACACACAATTGTTTGCAAGCCCATGGCCTTCAGTGCTTGTGATGGGCTGTACTGTTGTAGTTAGCTTGTATTTATTGTGCTGCAAGCTTGGACTGTTCTCTGTGTGTTTGTCTTACTGTTGTCACCATCTCTCCTTCAAAATAGAGAATGTTAGAGGAACAAGTTAATTTAAGAGGAGAGTAATTCTCATCTGAAACAAGAAACATTCAAACAGAACTTTTTTGGAATCCCATTGCTCTGCTTTCAGTTAAGGGGGACCTATGTGAATCACAAGCCTGTGTTGTGAATGTGTACATGTTACTCCCAGGGTAAATAACAGACTTCAATGCAGAATATCAGTGTTGTAACTGCATATAGTAGTCTATCTGGTTTCTAAGTATCCTTGAAATTTTTTCTGTCATCTAAGCAGATCAAGATAGAAGCCTTCCTGGAACGTCATTCCTGAAATACAAAATGTTCACTGATGTTATTTTGAAGTGAGGTTTCTTATTCATGTAGATTGCATTAGCACAAATTTGTCTGCCACTGAACGAAACATAATACAGCAGTTTTTATCTTTCTTCTTTTTTTTTCCCCAATGTTGCTGTTACGATAAATGGACACTTTTCATGAAAACATGAGAATTGAATGTGTCAGGCAACAACCATATAGTAAAAGCCATTTGTGCTTACCTAAAAATCGTGCCTAGAATACTTATCTATGTTTGTTAATTCCTAGATACAAGATTCTGCTACGCTAGACATAGAAAGAGCAAATAAAGAAATTGAAATGCTTCGGAAACAATATGAGGCGATGTCCCAAGAACTGAAGGAAGCTGTCCAGGAAGCAGAAGTAGCCAAGTGTAGGAGAGATTGGGCCTTTCAAGAGCGGGATAAGATTGTTGCAGAAAGGGAAAGTATACGGTAAAGGAATGCTGGATGGTACATGAGTGATCCTTGTAACACCTTGTGTGCAGTTGATGCAATTCTAGGACTTGCTGGATTTTGCTCACTTTCTTCAATATTTGCAGTAGCTGTCACTGGGTGATTTTTTAAAAAGCTGTGGGCATCTTACAAGATACTTTACTTTGTCTGTGCTTTCATACCCATAATATGTCTCTAATACCATAGAGCCTAACAGCACTGCTGTGTAGGAACAACATATTGTGCATTCTTTTAGGTATGATATACCTAATGCTGCTATAGCTGTAGTCCTACAAATAATTCTTTACCTCTTGGGTGCACTTCGCAAAAAGTGCACAACGTATTTGCTACTAAACTTATGTAACGAACTGAAGGAAAATACTTTAATCAGAATTCTTTTCTGCTAGTGTAGAGAAGATAAGTAGAAATAAACTTTTGAAAGGGATGAAGAAAGTTTCTGTTATCTTGACAAACTTTTCCTTAAGACCTAGCATATGTAATCTTTTTCTTCTGCGTTCATTTTTTTTAGAGATAAATCTTTTGAAGCTGCTTTTTAAAATTTTTCGTTAACTATAAATGTGGTACAACTAGTTTGTTGTTTTCATGGAGTTTTAAGTAACTGAATTGAAACAACTTTGCTTTTGAAGGACTTTGTGTGACAACTTACGGAGGGAGAGAGACCGGGCTGTAAGTGACTTGGCTGAAGCTCTTAGGAATCTGGATGACATGAGAAAGCAGAAAAATGATGCTGTTCGTGAACTGAAGGAACTGAAGTATGTTAGAGAAATGATCAAACTGCATGGAAGTTTGTGGTAAAAGCTTTGGTTTGTTAGATGTGTTCCCATGTGAACCATATGTTATACCTGTGAGCAGCAGGTATTCATGATATCCTATGTGGATATCATTTTTAGTCATTGTGGAAGTTATTGTGGTGGGCAGGATCCTACGTCTTACTATCTCAACCTTTTTTTTTTATTAATGAGACACACATTCTAGCTTTGTACTGTGGAGATACGCTTAAGCAATTTGGGATTTCACTGAAGTTGGATCAGCTGCAATGTAGCTCCTCCCAATTGTATTCTCATTGGTTTATGAAAGCAAGGAAGGTGTGCATCATACGTTATCTCAATGGTTTGTGGAAGAGGTTTTGCTGTCAATATTTGTCATGCTCCACTTGTCCTGGGCATACTGATGCAACTCATCTGAGGGTAAATTAAATGCATTTTGGGAGATGTTAGGAACCTAGCTGTGTACTTCAATCATGTAAAAATTGCAAGAAATGTAAGACTATCTTAGGACAATATATAGAAAAGTCGATTTGATAGCAGCCCAAGAATAGAAGGATGGGGCCAATTTTTGGCATAGCTTGGATTTTTACTTTAGAAAATAAAATATAAGGTATCTCACAAGGATAACATCATGTATCAGTTTATTTAAAAGGGTTGTCTGCATCTATAAATAATTGTTTTCTTTGCATAGGGAGAAGATGGAGAATCACTTGGAAAAGGAGGCCAGATTCCGTCAATTGATGGCTCATAGTTCCCATGACTCAGCCATAGACACAGATTCTCTGGAATGGGAAACAGAAGTTGTAGAATTTGAAAAAGACAGAGTAAGTAAAAAACATGAACTGCATTGTCTTATATGTTGGATAGGTTTGAAGTAAATTATAACATCTTGATACTAGCTACGATTAAAAATAACTCTAGTCTGTATTTTTTATGTTTTTTTGTTATGCAAGGAACCACACACACATGCAGCAAGTGCAGTAATATTTAGATGAAAGTAGTTGGCAAAACCAAGCTGTTATACACAAGCTTTGTGTTTTCTTCATATGAATTATAAATAGTTCCTCTTGCAGGGCACCAAGGTCCATCTACTATAAACAGTATTTTAAGTTAACATTTAGTGTTCTTAAAGCTAGTGATTAGTTAGTGATTAGTTAGTGATAGAAATGGTAGTGCTAAGACAGCTGAAACTTAAGATGCGATGGAAACACCAACATCAGAGAGCTCAGTCCTCTCCTCTTACATACAATGTCACTTATAATCTATGCATGAAATAGTTAGACTTTTATGTGAAGTTATTTCTCCTACTTTTGCTCAGATTCTATGGTTAGAAATTCTAAAGTGTTTAAAGTATTTATTCATGACAAACATATTTTAGGACAACGTTGCCCTTCAGTTTAAAAATCTGGGATGAAAGGAGATGATAATCCTTCTTGCTTGTCTGTAGAGGAAGTTAAATCCCTTTTCCATTTTGGCATATTAAATAAAGTTCTTACATTTAGCTTTCCAGATAACCTCTACATCTTTTCATTATCCTAGTTGTACTTTTCTCCATTTAATTTTATTTTTCTTCATTGTAGTCGGAGTTTTTATTGCACTGCTTTGTATGCAAGTCTTGTATGCTGTTCTGTTTCAGATTTTTGGCTGGCACATCACCTTGTTTGCTAATAGTAAATTTTCTCACTGTGTGGAACATACAGGTGGTCTTCCAGATTGTGTTTCATTTATCACAGCGTCTGCATATACCAGAATTTTTTCTCATTCCTGAATGACAAACTTTGTGATTTAACACTGTCAAATTAAATCCCTTTTATTTTGCTGCAATATTTAGGGTCATCTTTTTTTATGCTCTTCCAATCTGTCTGTGTTCTGACCGTAAATCCCAACAAAATCGCTAATACATTCCTTTTTTGACACTAAAAATATTATTTAGTATTATTACATGTTGAAATGTATAGAATGAAAAGACTATTCAGCTGACTACCAATGCTGATCCATCAGGACCACTGTCTGTAAATTCTTTTTGAGATAACAATTCCCCTTTCACCATGCTTTTTCATCTCTTTTGACCAGCTCTTTCATCATTGGATTTTGTGCATTGCCATCTTCTGCATTTTATCTGGTAACTAATAATTGTGCTTTTCCGTTGTCTGTAAAATCTGCAAGTCTAGCATATGCTGTACCTGTGGTAAATGGCATTTGCAGCCTGATGAATTTTCCATTCATGTGCAGTTATTTAATGTGTATACTTTGTCGTCTGAATATACGTTTCCCTTTCCTAAACACAGGTATTACAGTTGCTGCTATCAAATTATAGTAATAGTACTGTGGTAGCCTTGATTAAATGTATAGGAAAATCCTTGCTGACCTACTAGCATTTGAATTCCACGATGAAGGTGATAGAGTTGAATACATTTAGATTTGCTTCCACTTCACATGTCTGTTTAAGTTCTTGTTCTACATAGTCAGTCAGCTCAAAACTGAGAGAAATAATATTCACTTTTCAGCTCTGAGGCTATACAATGGTACTGTTATGATCTCTATTCAATCCCTGTTTTGTGGCAGCCCTGTGCTCTTCCTTATGAACTTTTTTCTTACATGGAATACTTGGAAGAATCATAAGGATTTAGTATATTTTTGGCAGGTTTAGCTCAATTTAATTTCTGGTAAATATTCATATTTTTGCATGTTTTATCTTCAGCTTTTATCAGGCATCTTTTGCACTCCCTGGAGACTTCATGATCTTCTGATTTTAAGGGGATTAGTCATCAAACCATGTCTAGAACCATGCCTTACATGTCTGATTTAAGCTCTATTTAATTTTTGCATGTTAGATTTTACATTTGAAGTATTGTCTCCCTTGAGTATTCTGAGGTCGTCAGTCCAGTTGATTTCAAGTAGAGCTCTGTAATTTTTCCAGATGTGCTATTAGATCACACAGTTAGTCCCAGTTTATTTTCTTCAACGAGTTTTATTTTTAACACTGACCTTGCCGTTTACCAAAGCGAAAACTAAATTAAAATTTCTCTGTTTGGTTCAATGACTGATTTGTTAAAGATGTTTGTCACTTTTCACAGAGGATGATCTGTTCTGGACGAGGGTTGGTAGAATATTGCCTCTAATCTGTATTTAGAAATGGTCCTCTGTAATGTTAGAGCTTTCTTTTCTGTTTACTGCTCATCTCTAGCAGATATTTTTCTGAGTTCATCACTAAGACACAATGCTATTTTCTTACCTTTACAATAGTTTTTTTTTCCCCCCGAGTAATGCCCATTCTTGGGAAACATGTCCTTGTTCTCTTATCACACATCCAGCATTGTGCCTTAAAACATTGTGTGTGTCTGAACATGCTTTATTGCATGCTTTTCTGCTTTGGTGAAGTTCCTCTTCTGCATTATTGCAGCCTTATTTCAGCCTTAATCTGAAAGAGAAGGATTGCTCTAATGCCAGAGAATGCCTAATAACAAATGGAATTGGGAGCTTGTGCATTAAAGTACAAAATATAAAATCTTAGGTAGAACAGGTACCCTGTAAATGTAGGTGCATAGTATGAACACACAGTAATGCCTCTTGCTAACATACAACAGCACAATAGTTGCCAGTGCAGTTGACTCACTTGTTAATAATATTTATTAGGATGATATGGACTTGAAAGCACTTGGTTTTGATGTGGCAGAAGGCATGAATGAACCATACCTCCCTGGAGACTGTGGGATCTTTGTTACCAAAGTAGACAAAGGAAGTATCGCTGATGGTCGATTAAGGTAGGGTTTGACTTGAAGATACTTGTCTTCTGTTATCGTAATAGATGAAGCATATTGTAAATTGTCTCCAGTTTTTTTTTTAAAAGTTCTTTTTTATCATTGGTCCTGTGTATATTGTTAATGTTGGATGGCAAATCGCATAAAAGCATTACAGAAAGTAAACATTGTTTTACTCATCCCTTAAAACTTACCAGAATTTGAAGTGTTCTTTTGTTTCTCTGTGTCTCGCCTACTCTGTTTATTATCTCCTCAAATTTTGATCTATTAAATTTAAATTTTGGGAAAGACATGAGGGTGAACTATTGAGGGAGGGCAAAGGGAGAGGAGAGTAGAGCAAGGGATAATTTGAAACCTGCTCCTATTGTTAGTGTCAGTAGGAGGTTTTTAATAGCTCTTCTCTGTCCAAAGGGTTGCTTTTAAATAAGGAGTAGTGATTAGTGATTTGAGGGTATACTTTTGTTAGTGGAGTGCAGAGTAGAAGCCCTGGTTTTCATTTAGCTGCTATTTAATTCTTTTTCAGGAATGGAGAACTACAGATAATTAAGGATTGGTATATTGAGATCAGCTCTCTTGCATCCCTTTTCATGAATGTTATTCATGTGCTGCATTCAGCAACATGTGCTTATAACACTGACCTGCTTACTTCTGTTTATCTGCCAGAGTGAATGACTGGTTGTTGAAGATAAATGATGTGGATCTTACTAATAAGGATAAAAAGCAAGTTATAAAAGCTGTTCTAAATGGGGGAGGTGTTATTAACATGGTGGTTCGAAGAAGGAAGTCCTTAGGTGGGCGAGTGATAACACCTCTTCACATCAATGTTTCTGGACATAAAGGTAACGGCTATAAAGGATGTATGTAAATGGTGTATGTTTGTTCAGCCAAAAATGTCTTGAAATATGGGTTCATGTTCTGAGCCTCTGCTTAAATCCCACTTAAGTTGTTACTTCTTCGTAGACAGGGATTTTCATTAATTGTTTCTAGCAAAGTAAGAATGCTGATGTTGATGATAGCTTTATTCTGTAAGTACAGGTCTTTTGGGTTTTTTTGTGGTTTTTTTTTTTTGTTCTTGGGTGGGTTTTGGGGTTTTTTTTATAAATACTTAGTTGTCAGCCTGTCTAGAGTGTTACTGGGAGTCTAAACAAGACTGTTAAACCCATCAGTCACCCCAGCTTTGCATGATTGTATTAAATTTTGGGATATCTAAAATCCCTATTTTTCCGCCACTGTGTTCCTATTTCTTTAAAGGGGTTTTCAGAAATTGAAATTAAATTGGTTTGACAGTTTTATTTCATTCTTGTGTAGGCAGGTCAGATGTGGTGTTTGAACAAGGTACTTGAATTGTGGAGTAAATTTTTTTATGTGTATGTATTGCAGATAGTGGGGTCAGTCTAGAAAATGGAGTATTTGTTGCTGCTGTTGTGCCTGGAAGCCCAGCTGCCAAAGAGGGTTCCTTGACTGTGGGAGATAGAATAATTGCTGTAAGTCTTAAGAATGCATTCTCCTTTTTAATTTTTTTTATTTATATTATTTATTTTAAAGTGTTGTCATTGATTTTAAGATCCCAGACTTTCCAATTATTTTTTTTACTTTATACTCTTTTTGTATATTCACTAAGTATTTGTTATAAGTTAAGGGGTTTGTAGGCTGAGAGACTTAATATAATGTGCATGCTATTTGCTACACTCAGTTCATATGAAAATTTTTGACAGAGACACTGAGTTACTCTTCACACTTGGGTTATATAGAATGATACTTGTGATTTTTATGCTGAATAGCAAAGGTCAGTTCCAAAAAGACATCCCTTGGTTGGATGAAAGGTTTCTTGTTTTTTAAATTACAGTATGAGATGTCATCCTTCTTGCAGGGTGGAAGTTTTTCCTTGTGTGCATTTGCAGCCTTAAACGAAGGGATCTATGAACTCCTGCATAGGGTCTAATGTGTGAAACAAGTGTTGTTACACTGTATCCTAGGAGGAATAGCAAAACTGTAGTTGGGAGACTTAGTTTTTTAGTGGAGAATGGAAAAAGACAGGACAAGACTTCAGTCATGTATACATATAAAAGTAGTATTTTCCTTGTCTCGGAGGTGCTACCTTAAGATGCTTCCCACATGCTGGCTTTTATTTACAGATGTCTGTTGTGGTTTTTTTTGTGTGTAGATCAATGGCATTGCACTAGATAATAAGTCACTTACTGAATGTGAAGCTTTGCTACGAAACTGTAGGGATGCCCTTACCCTGTCACTGATGAAGGTGAGTAGGAGAAGCTAAATTTGCAGAATTTTCTTGAATTTATATAGAATTACTTTAGTTGTTCAGGGAAGAGTATATGAAAAAATTAATATATCGTTATGGGAAAGTCTCTCCTAAAAAGAAGACCATCTGGATGCTTTTCACTGGTGGTACACTCACACAACAGTTATTTCTAAAGTAAGACTGTTGTGGCTCTGGTAGAAAATGAAACTTATTTATTGCACTTACTTATTTCCCATGTGTTTACTGGTCACGTGAAATGACTCCTAGCTCAATTGCTTCTTTCTTCCTGGTTTCTGCTTCAGAGCTGTAGCAGTTTTGTATATGAAAGATAAACTGCCTCCTGACTACAGAAGGGTTTGCTTTTAGTCGGGTGGGAGTTGTTCAGAAAACCGAACTCTGGTTATCATGAGGATTAAATACAAGGCTTTCTTTTGCAGGCTTATTGCTACAAAAATATGCTGGTTTGCATATTGAATTTAAAATCACATTGTGCTGGGCCTATCACACGGGCTTTGTGAGCAATAATTCCAGCTCCAGAGAGCTTGAGGTTTTAAGAAAGTAAGAAGATGAAATGTATGAGGGGCAATGGGCAATGAAAGATGACTTATTAGCATCACTTAACAGAAGTAGAATGCAGGTACCTTCACGCTCAGTTCAGTGCTTCTGCCACCATGTGGAGTTACTCTTCTGTAATTGTTCCGAAAATGTTTCAAAAAGTTTCTAGGTTCATTTTATCTTATGTTCTGTGCTTTGAATCTGTAAGATTTTATGAAAACTTTTCCAGCTGTATCTATACATGTCTTGGTGTATATTCAGGTATAGGTAAACTAAGGTGGCAAGAACATGCATTATGCTCAACAGAAATTAGCCGTAATAATGTGATCACATGTGGTTTTTGTTCTAGGTTTTTCCTCAGAGTTCATCTTGGAGTGGTCAAAATATATTTGAAAATCTGAAGGAGTCAGAAAAAATAGCAAACTGCAGGATTCATGCATCAGAGATACAGGCCCAAAATAAAAGAAATCTGAAACTCAACAGCTCAACCCAGACTGACATTTTCAGTCCAGACATCATGGATCGCAAGAAGGACCAGAGTGATCAGGGCAGCGGTTCATTTTGTGATCACAAATCTTTCCCTAATAACACATTACGTGTAGACTCTCGGAGGAACACCGTGCACAGTTGCCACAGTAATTCAGAACACAGTCTCAGCTCCTTCAGCCCAGAGACATATGGGGATCGAGGCTATGGAGCTGTTCACTTGGACAACGGGAGGCTGCCTTATGAACCTGCGGGAGCTGACTGTATGGTGGTTGAGACTGCATTTGACAAAGGACATGGAACTAAGCATAGTGGTGGCACCTGGCCAAAAGTCATGGTTAATATCTCCACAACAGAAACAGAAAAGTTTTCTGTATACAAAAAGCCAAAACAAAGGAAGTCTATCTTTGACCCTGATACTTTCAAAAGACCGCCAACTCCTCCCAAACTGGAGTACCTTTCCTCTAATCAGGTGTCAGGCCATTCACCTCAACCGTCAAAAGCTGAAGTGGCTTCAACTCCTCCAACTCCTCCTAAAAGAAGTGACTCTATTAAATTTAAACATAAACAGCAGGCAAGCTCTGCATCAGAGTCTACAGTAACAACCGGATCACCACCTGCCAGCCCAGCAACTGCCCAAGCTCCAGTTTCCTTGGCACTTAAACAGGACTCTGCTACTGTCAAGGGGCGGAGCAGGAACATTGGGCATTATTATCGGGAGGAGGGAATTGACTGCACTCATCTCTCTTCAAGGAAATCCTGTGAAGATGACATTGGCTTTCAAAGAGTTGAGGAGCCAGAGATTAAAAGACCAAGGCCAAAATCAGCTCCTGCTCTGAGGCATAAAATGACCCCTATGCCCATTCCTAATCCTGCACTTCAGGTAGAAGCTTGGTATATTGAAGCACAAAACTAGAAACCTTAAAATGTATTTTCAGTGTGGTTTTGGGTGCCCAGTTACACACTGTAACAGAAGCATAGCCTGTTCTCAGAATACAGGTCCCCTGAGAAGCTATCCCAGATTCAGTTGACACTTTGCAGTATCACAAAATACAAAACCAGTTCATGGAGTTCCAGTATTTAACAGGCAGTGATGGCTGCCAAACAGAATGATAGGGTTCTGCTTAGCAGCCACATCTTGGGTTTTAATGCTGCTTGATGGAACATCTGGGCTTTCTTGTATGTTTTTAACAACCTGAAACCAAAATTAAAAATGCAGAGGCAACTTTAGAAAAGCTGAAAAAAGGGCCTCCCAAGTTTTACAGAAGTTAGACTGATTGACCAGCTCACTGTACAAACTAAGAGAAAAAGGTGTACCATTCACAGTGTTTCTTGTAAGTCTTTCTATGTGTCTAAATAATTGTGTAAATGTAATCTGAAATTTGTAGAGTATTAGGCACATTACACTGTAAAGATGGACTGTTTGTGAGAATATGGTTTAAGAATACAGTTCAGATGGACTGGTTATGAGAATATGGTTTAATAATACAGTTCAAAATGGGAGTATAATCTTTGAGAATAAACAACCCCAACATGGTGGGTCATGTCTTACCAGAGTAAGTGGAAGAAAAATTTTATGCAATCTAGTCAGAACTTATTTAGATGACTACATTATATAAAATGGTATAATTAATAAAGTAGTTTCAGGTCCACCTCCTCAGATTTGCTTAAGTGGCAGATACAGATTTTCTTTTTTTTTTCCCCAGCTAAAATCTGAAGTTTCAAAAAAAGTGTTATTTATTTTTACTTGTATATAATCATATCATAATAACTTAGAATATCATATTCTTTGCCCGTACTTGTTTATATCTGGATAATCCCACCCTCTTCATGGAGTTTTAGAAACAATACAGACAGCAGAGCTGAATTGGAAGTAGTGCAAGGTTTGGAGTCCTATTCTGCAAAAATACGGGTATAAGAGAGCAACTGGCAATTTTGTTTGTCTTTTTTTTGGCTGCTTCCGTTGTATTCCTTCCATATTCCCTAACATTTTTGGGAAAAATGGTTATGGAGATCTTTAAGCCTTTCCTTATACAAATGTCCAGCAAATCTGTGTTATTGTCATGGTTTAACCCCAGCAGGCAATAAGCACCACACAGCTGCTTGTTCACTTCCCCTCCATGGAATGGGGGATGAGAATGAGAAGGGTGAAAGTGAGAAAACTCGTGGGTTGAGTTTAAAAAAATAATTGAAATAAAATAATAATGAAAGCATTTGACACTCTCTCACATGACATCCTTGTCTCTGAATTGGAGAGACATGGACTTGACAGAAGGACTACTCAGTGCATAAGGAATTGGCTGGATGATCGCTCTCAGAGTTGCAGTCAATGGCTTAATATCCAAGTGGAGACTGGTGATGGGTAGCGTTCCTCAAGGGTCAGTACTGGGACCGGTGTTGTTTAACATCTTTGTGGGAGACATGGACTGTGGGATTGAGTGCACCCTCACCAAGTTTGCTGATGACACCAAGCTCTGTGGTGTGGTCATCAGGCTCGAGGGAAGGGATACCATCCAGAGAGGGACCTGGACAGGCTTGAGAGGTGGGCCAATGCAAACCTCATGAAGTTCAACAAGACCAAGTGCAAGGTCCTACACATGGGTTGAGGCAATCCCAAGCACAAATATAGGCTGGGCGCAGAATGGATAGAGAGCAGCCCTGAAGAGAAGGATTTGAGGTGTCAATAGATGAAAAACTGAACATGAGCTGGCAGTGTGCGCTTGCAGCCCAGAAGGACAACCAGATCCTGGGCTGCATCAAGAGAAGCATGGCCAGCAGGTCAAGAGAGGTGATTCTCCCCCTGGATCAGCTCTTGTGAGACCCTACCTGGAGTATTGCATCCAGCTCTGGAGTCCTCAGTATAGGAAAGACCTGGACCTATTGTAGAGAGTCCAGAGGAGAGCCACAAAATTGGTCAGAGGGCTGGAGCACCTCTCATACAAGGACAGGCTGAGAGAGTTGGGGTTGTTTAACCTGGAGAAAAGAAGGCTCTGTGGAGACCTAATAACAGCCTACCAGTACTTAAAGGGGCCTATAGGAGAGATGGGGAGACACTCTTTATCCAGGAGTGTAGTGATAAAACAAGGGGTAAAGGTTAAAAGTTGAAAGAGATTTACATTAGATATTAAGAAGAAATTTTTTACTGTGAGGGTGATGAGGCACTGGAACAGGTTGCCCAGGGAAGCTGTGGATGCCCCATCTCTGGAGGTGTTGAAGGCCAGGCTGGACGAGGCTTTGAGGAACCTGGTCTAGTGGAGGGTGTCCCTGCCCATGACAGGGGGGTTGGAACTAGATGGTCTTTAAGGTCCTTTCCTACCCAAACCTTTCTATGATTCTATGCAAATAATAATGAAAAAAAATAATAATAGTAATGAAAAGGAAAATAACAGAGAGAAATAAAATCCGAGAAAGACAAACAATGCAAATGAAAACAATTGCCCAACCATTCCTTGAGCATGCTTCCCCCTACTTTTGTTGCTGGGCATGATGTCATAGGGTATGGAATATCCATTTGGTCAGTTGGGGTCAGCTGCCCCAGCTATGTCCCCTCCCAGCCTCTTTCACTCCCCCAGCCTACTTGCTGGTGGGTGGTTTGAGAAGCAGAGGAGGTCTTTGTGTAAGCACCACCCAGCAGTAACTAAAACATCCTTGTGTTATCAACACTGTTTCCAGCACAAATCCCAAACATGAAGAAAATTAACTTTTAACTCGGCCAAAACCAGCACAGAAAATGACATGGCAAGTGCAAGGGTTTAATTTTGTAGCTGAAATCAGCAGATTTTTTGGGAACAGGTCTGGAGACCAGTATGGCTAAGAAAAAGGTCACATTTTTTCACTGAGAACTGCAATGCAAGAAGTGAATGAAGGCATATTCTTGTGTCATTTTTTGGCACACATGTAGTGACAAAACAAGATCAAGCTATTGAATGTATTTGAATACGGGGTGTTTGCTCTACATAGAGTATCAAGTTTATCCATTATCGTTGATAGTCCTGTGCTTCATTATAGTATATTGTCATGAGCATATACACTGTCCTGGTTATAATCATAGTAATATTTCCACAGTGAGCAGTGAGGTTCCTAGTGTGACAAGGGCACATGTAGGTGGGGAATTACACTTAAGAAAGTTGTTAGCTGGAACAGAGGGGGTGTTTTTGGCACTCACTATTTAAGAATCCAGAAAGGATACACAAGGACATATTATGGTTGGTTCTACATACTGCCCAAGTGATATTGCAGAGATCATATAGGTGTTGGTTCGAGGTGAAGAAGAAGATTGTACAATAGAATTATGAAGTTGGTTTTTTGGGTTACTTGATGTGTGAGTTAATGTACTATCCTAGGGTGAAATTAGGACTGGTTTCTGTGATACTTTTTCTCCCCTTAATTTCTTCCCCATCCTCCCAGAAAATAGGCTGAGCTTTGTATCTCTAAAGCGGTTGAGTGTTGAGCAGACGTGATACTGTGCCTCAAAAAGTGGACACCATTCACTCTGAAAATTTCTCTCTGGTTCAGTGGTCTTTGTGCATTACAACGACATCAGGTTGTGTGAGAGTAGTGCCCAGTCTGCATGTATTAATTCCTGGAGTAGTGTTTATAATATCAAAAATATGTATATAGGACATGCAGTGTAGTTGAATTTGTAGTCATATTGGGTTTTATCAGTTTTCTTAGTTGTATATATACACAGTTAAGTTTGTATACTTTGATATGTTAATAAGTTTAGAAGAACTTTCATTCCTAAGTAGTAGGTGGTACAATTACCAATACACCCGTTGTAGTGATCAAGTATTGGTTCTAAGAAGGTACCTTTGCATTTTAGTCTTTGTGCTCTCAGTAACTCAGTTAAAATACTGCTGTCATAAAAAACTGTAAGTACCTTTTCAGTAATTATTTTTTACTTATTATGTACTTCAATCTCATGTTTTGTGTTGTACATTTCAAATGTATGAACTCTGCATGCTGAACCCTGAACTTGCAGCTCTTTAGCATCACTGTCAGTATCTGAGCTGTTCTGGTGTTTCTTAACTCACCAGCATCTACTTGTTATTATAACAGAAGCTGTGATGGTTCCAAAACCTGAACTGAAGAGGGGTTGCTCCACACATATCTGAAAATACAGGATTAGAGGAAAACACTTTCTGTCTTGTTAACCAGGTCTTATTCAGGAAACAATTGCAATCGTGGCTGAAACAGCAGTTGAAATGTCCAGTGAAATCAGGTTTTTAAAGGAGAAACGTAACTAAATTCTGGGTGTTTTATTATGAAGGAAAGTATATCAGTTAGGTTGCAAACACTGGCCTGAAAAGATTACAAAGGAGCAGGATGGAAGGAAGAAGGGGTAGAGGTAGGTGAACAGCATCATTGAGAGATAAAGGTGTAACAGAGGCTGTGATGGTGAGCACATTCTGGAAGAAAATTTGAAGTTGCTTACTGCCTACAATGTTTAGCTATTTTATTTTTTTTCTTCTGAATCTCTAACTTCCTATAATCAAATGTCTTATGTTTTTATAGGTGCAGAAGTATGCTCCAGCTAGTGAGGAGCATCTGTCTCCAGAGCTACAGGAATGGGCACCATATTCACCAAAACGGTCTGCTAGGCACAGTGACGGCTTTGTGCCATCTGCCTTATATGCTGGTGGCATGTCAGCTGGTGAGTGACAGAACTCATAGGTACTTTCTAGGAGTGCCCCAAGGAATTTGTCCGTATTGGACAATATTGGGGGTTAGTCATGATAAGTGCAGAACAAACATGACTCAGGAAACATATTTCCGTGGTCTGTTGTAGTCTGAATGTAGTCTGCTTAGCTTTTGGACTGTAAAGAAGTGAAACCTGTTTAAGAACCTGACATGGAGCAACTCCTGGCTGAAAGGTTTGTGTTTCATCAATTTCTGTGGAAAGGAGTTTTGAGTACATCAGTGGTGAACAAGGTGTAAGGTATCCATTAGGGAGACAAGTAAGATTTCCACTTTTTTTGAAAGCAAACAGTAAATGGGGGCATCCCAAGTTTTAGCTACATGACTTCTGAAATACTTCCATGGAAAAAGATCAAGTGTTAAGAAAGCACAACGTATTAAGTTCTGCCTATAGGAAGTCAAATACTTGGACTGTCTCAAGTTGAATGCCCAAACTGGTTCTGATCTTAACCTAAATTAAATATTACATGCCAGTGTGTTTGAGATACCAAGCTGCTGAAGAGGGGCTTGCAAGCCGCTCACACAGAAGTCAGTATAATCAGGTAGAACAGAAAAGTTAGCATGCTGTCTCAGTTGATCAAACAGCTGTTGGTATTGATGTTCATGTTTGCAGGTTTTAAATTGTCACTGACTAAATGGAGTGCTTCAGGACCTAATTAGGATATCGTATGCTAGTTGCTTTGAACTAGTTGAGAAGCGGTTAGTAAACTTGTCGGATGGATTGTTGACTCTTTAGTGTAGCTACCTTCAGTGGTTGCATATGAAACTTGATTTTCAGATCAAGACAATACTGATTTTTATGAGTTCACCCCCAATTCTTTGGAAAGCCCCAACTCATGCGTGTTCCAGAAATTATGAAAGACTTACTTCTAACTGGAGACCGTGAAGGCAGTAATGACGTGTGTTTGGAAAAATGGACAGCTTCAAACCCTGTTGTCAGTTTCAGAATGTAAAGACATGTTCAAGAACAGCTCAGATCAAAGAAGCTTTTGCTTTTCTTTGATTTCTTTTACTCTTTTCTCTCTCTCTTAATAATAGTAGAAAAAGTATTAAAAGATATTATTGCTAACTAAAAGCTTTATCTTATCGTGATACCTTTGCATAATAACCCAATCAAGTCAAACCTACATTTGACAATATGATTGTATTGTCTTGAAATGTGAACAAGTTTTTGCTATTGTATTCTATGCTACTAACTAATCTAAGAGGAAAATGGTAAGATAGTCTTTGGTTGAGTACTTAAGGATGAGTGTCCTTAAAAGAACAGCTTGAGTAATAAGTGTTATCAATAGATATTGAAATACTATGATTTAAAGTCATAGGACACACCAGAAGTTAGGGTCTTTGCATCAACAAAAGAGGAACAAGAATCATTTTAGCTGCAGTCAGTTCAAGTACCAAATAAAAGTTTGTCTTCCTGTCAAATGACTAGTCACAGAGAAATGTAGAATTTTTGTTGCTGTTTAGAAAAGATCAATACTTTAAAATAGAGAAAATCTTTTAGTTACCGGTGCGTACTAAAATGATATACTGTGAATTACTTCATTTTTGGTAATATAATTCACTTTATTACTGACTCATTGCAAAGTTATAAACCAGATTTTAAATATTCATGTACTACTTAAAAGGTGTCACATGGTGCTTAATTGTGTATTTGTATGCTAATAATTTTTATTTCTAGATACAATTTCATGCATGCAGATGTTATAACACGTAATTATATAAATACTTATATATACTTTTAACATCTGTAGTTTATATGCTAATAATGTTGGTAAGAACATGTTTTTACCGTCTTAAGCAGGTACAGTACCAAGAAGCTTAGCACCGTGCCCTGCAGTAACTGCTGTCATGAGAAATCCAGTCTATACTGCCTGGAGCCATAGAGTTCACACCAGCAATTGTCCATCAGTCGCCAGCCAAATATGCCATCAGCATCTGCATCCCAGGTGTTTTGAAGTTTTTATTTCCTTAAATTTTTGTTTTCATTAGGACGAAGTTGCTTCTGTAGTTGTTTTATACAGGGCACTGTGAAACACACTGCTGTTGTGTGTTACTTTGACCCAGGGTTCTCAAAACCATTATTGTGTAGAAGTTATGTGCCAGTTGCTTTCGTGTCTATTCAGTAAGTGATGGCTTAGATTTCCCTTTGTTCCACTGGCTGATATTGACAAAAAAATTTATACTTTTGAATGAACTAATTTCTAGTGTTTTTTCCTGTTCTTTCCAAAGCAAATAAAGCCTTCCCCTTTTTTTATAGCACTTCAGGATATCTTTCCTCTGACTTCTTTCAATTAATAAAATGGTGGGACAATTGGGAAGTGGGAAGCAGAGGAGCATTCATTTTACTGAGTAACTCAGGGATAACCAGAATTTTTTATTGTCCAGTTTGCTGTTTGCTGAGATGCTTTGCCCAGTTCTAACTGTTGCCCTATTCTCCTTTTCATTTGATGTAGTTCCCAGCATCAAGGTCGCCTCAGTTTGGACCTAAGTCATAAACACTCCAGTGACTACTCTGAAAATTTACATACAAGAGCATCTCATGGCTCAAATTCATTACCATCCAGTGCAAGACTTGGTAACTAGTTTTTCTGATTTGTGTGTTCCTGACTTCCTTGCTTCATTTTGTTGTGGTTTTATCATGAAAAGTTTTCCCTGGAAGTACTGCATTTAATTCACTCTTTACAGTCTCTTTAAAATACTCTGCATGTATGTGAGTGATGGGAGACCTATCCAAAGTATTTTTGATATTCAGGGAGGTGGAGAGAGGAAGAGAAAAGGAGAGAACCACCAGAAAAAAATCAAGGATGATTAATGACCTGATGTAAATCGTATTGTTGGAAGATAAGTTACACCTAGGTTGACATGATTGACATGTAAGATTGTTTATGCCTATCCTAGTAATACCAAAGCAACTACATTCTTTGTAGCAATGACATTTTAACAATTCAATTTAGAATTTTTAGAATTTTAAATTATGCAATAACTTTTTCGTACATGAATATATTCCTGTGTTTAATCAATGATTGGCAGTTACATCTGAGTAGAGCATGGCAACTTTGTAACCACAGCAAAAAATGTCATAACAGTTTGCAACCAGGGTCAAAAATTATGCATTCATCCAAGCAGAATGTAATCTGAATATTTTAAATGCCTTTTGGAAAGTCCCGTAGATTCTCAGTAAACAGAAATGTTAGATTCTCATTCAGACTTCAGGTTAAATTTCATTTGATGAAAAAATATTCAAAATATTTTTCATACGAGAATGAAGAGTGCATATATACTGTATACCTGCATCATACTTTGTTTACACTGACTGTGTAACCAAGACAATTTACTAGAAACATGATATGCACGATATATGCAAGGACAATCATCAAGGCTTCTGCATAAATTCAGAGGCCATTTTAATGCTCCCTAAAGAAGTAGAATCTACTTTTTTTGTTTGTTTAATGTAGTTGCTTTTACTTTTGTCACTGCAATGTTTTCTTGTTTTAAAAATAGGTTCTTCGAGTAACTTGCAATACAGAACAGAACGAATTAAGATTCCTTTAACACCAAGATATCCAAGGTCCATCGTGGGCTCTGACAGAGGTGAATTATTTCATAAGTAATTACAGTTGTGCTATTTTCAGTATTGACAGTCCAAAGCCTTTGCAGTTGTTAAATCAAGTTCTCAATTTTTCTCAAAAAATTTGCATTTTGCTACAGAAAGTTAAAATAAGAAACTTTCTAGTGAAAGTTGATTTTTCTGTTAGCTGACTCTAAAGTATGGCACGAAGAAAAAGTGCACAAAAAAGTAAGAATTGCTGTTATGTTTTACAGTTGTAGTTTTCTTCTAGAATGAGATCTTAAAAGTTTTAACAGTGAAATGACCTACATTTCTTTGATTCTTTAAATATTTTTGCATTTTATTATATTATTGATTGTAAATTAAATTTTGAAATGCCATTAAAATATTCTAGTACTTCACTCAAAATTGCTTGGTGGAGGATACTTAAAACGTGATACAAGTGCCAGTTGGAGTGCTGGAGAGCTGTAGAATTCAGAGTTTGGTGACAGTAAACAGCACCTCTTTGCTGCCGTCATTGTTCAAATGTTCTTTAGCCTTAATGGGTTGTATGCAGTAGTTTTCTGAGCTGGGGTAATAGAGTTCTTACAAACAGTTTTCATTTGTGATTAGTAATTTGAGATCTGTTTTTTGTAGCTTTTTCAGAGGGAGCAAACTGAATGTTCCTGTTAGGGCCCTTGTTCAGTAAATTACTCAGGGAGGGTACAGCCGGGGAGGTGACACAAAGTCTTGTCAAGCTTGTTTGAAATTGCAGAGCTTTCCTGTCTCTGTGTATGATTCATGCTGGGGTTTTGTTAGTATTTTCAGGTGTTTCATAATGTATCTTGTACCCAAAGGAAGCAGCTCTACATAAATATTTTATTTGAAAATAAACCTACATATTATATTTTTTTTTCTTCTCCTTTCCTGTTTTTGTTATTGTTCTTTAAATTTGCATTGCTAAATGTTTTCAGACATGCATATTGTCTAGCTTGTCTGTAAACTGCTGTCTTTGCTGAGAATGGCTCTAGTTGTATGCACACTTACAGCAGACAGATTTGACGTACAGTCATCAAGGACAGTAAGTTTGCACTGTCTAAAATTAGTTACCTGGTCTCCCTAAGCTCCTTACATGGTTAATAGAGTGCTAGTGAACAATCCATCCTCATTATTATCTCAGATGTGTGTAGTGTCTTTTGTTCTATCTGTGTAGATCTCCAAACTATGACAGATGCAGGGTACTAAAACTCAGCTGTTGATTTTCCATAGGCTCCTTGTCCCACTCTGAATGCAGCAGTCCCAGCTTGATAACTCCTCCACAGTCACCTCTTAACTTGGAAACGTCTTCCTTCGCCAGCAGCCAGTCTCAGAACTCCCTTTCTACATTACCTAGGATTTCCATTAGCCCAGTATCTATTGGAGAACGTAGAAAAGATAGGTAAGGTCCCCACGTTATTTGCTTCTAACATGAACGTGTCTGAGGAAATTTTGTACATTTGTGTATTGTGCTGAAGGCATATGAACATTTAATTTAAATGACAAATATATAGGTACAGAGGTGCTTCTCAGGTCCTGTTACTCAATGTTTTTATTTTCTTTACAAAGTATGTAAGAGATCTTTGGATTTTTTCTTTAAAATGAAGGGTAGTTTCTTGACTTTAGAAAATTAAGGAATTTCCTAAGGGTTTTATTTCTTCCGTGTTAGGTTAATGGCCACACCAAATAAGAGCGGTCTAAATTGGAATACACCCCTTCAGCTGAATTACTCAGATGCTTGTTTATGATAGCCTTGTTCTGTACTCTGGAAAACAAAGTAAAATAAAGACTTAATAACACCTGATAGCTAAATATCAGGTGCCTTAGTGTTGTAGAATATGTGCTCTAACCACTGTACCTTGATTCAGTTTAGCCAGGTAACATGAAAAATTGAGGGTATAACTGTGCAAGAACGTACTGTATGTACAGATGCAATTTTACTACTGGGACTGATCCCTTTGGCTGCATCTGGACTGCTACTAGCATTAGCACTAATTATATGTGTAACTGCTTGCAGAATTTGAGCCTGATTTGTGTTTTAAAGGCTTTCTGTATCTCATGATGATTATTTTCAAGATACATTGCTTATGATATCAGTCTTGGACATCTGATTTCATTTTATCATGATCTGGCTAGACTGAATAAATGAAAAAGCTGGCATGAATTCAAAGCATTGAACAGTAAGACACAAATCTGATTCATGCTTTTATTTACAGTAAGGTAGCTGAATGCCATTCTGGCAGTGTAAAGGAGCTGTGATGTGTTGGAATAGATTATATTTATGTGGAGTTCAAGACCCCTTTGTATTGCTTGATTTCTACAAAATGACTGACCATAAAAAATGTGAATGATAAAGTAACAAGGATATTCTGTATTCTAAGTTTTCTGGTAGCAATAAAAAGTTATTCACAAAATGTTATATGAAACTTTTGTCTCATTTAAAAAACAGTAAGTTATTGTAGTAACTTTAGAAAGTGTATTGTGTACAAAGGATAGTGTTACTTTGAAAGGGAATGTAAAGAGGTCTCTGAATTTTCATTCTTACTTCAGTGTGACTTTTGTACTGTGTGTACTCAACTTGTGTTCTCATATAAATGTTCCTCTAATTGTCACTTGCAAATTCAAAGTCAGAATTTCTTTTTTCTTTCACATGACTAATGAAGTATAATATTCAACTGAAACAGCTAGGTTTTTGACACCCTTGTAACTTTGTATCTCTGGCACAAGATATGTGTTCTGATCTCTTGGAAATAACAATTTCTGTTAATGTTGACCAGATGATTGAAGTACAGTCGGGTTCCAGCCCCTTCACTCTTTCTGTGCATATGTAAACCATTGTATGAATTGACTTTCTAAAAAGAATATAATTACAAGTTCTGTGGTGTTTTTTTTTTTAAAAAAAACCCAAACTAAAAGCCTAACAAAACCAAACAGTTCTTAGATAGGCTACTTTCCTAAATTAAGTGTGTCTTAAGAAAATGTTTGAAGATGCCTAGATAGCATTTAAAAATATTATTTGGTTTTAATTCTTTATGTTCCCCAAAAAATACAAGTAACTCACTTCGCCTTTCCCTAGATAAAAATAATAACACTACAGATGAAAAAAAGGGGTTTTTGTTTTGTTGATTTTAATTTAAATGAAAATTAAAAGATCTGATCAATTAAGACTTTTTTCTAATCAGTGTTTAGTGATTGTGGCAGGCAGTTTCAATATTATAGAAGAGTGTTCTTCACTTGATTTTAATAACACTGCTTATCAAGTAAGACACTTTATTAATGTTCTCATCCTGTTTTACTTTGTTGTTGATTCTCCACTACATGCATTAGTATTATTTTTTATTTTGTATTTATTAGAATTGTGAGATATGATCCTATGCAATTTTTATGGGTTTGATTCTTGCTTATTGCAATCCAAACCAAACAAATGTAAAAAACATGTGGTAGATGGAAAAGCAGAAGGGTACAATAAATGAAGATCAGGAAGATTTAATTTTAGTTTTTAATAAGGTAGTATGCCTTGATAAATTTTGTGATATTAAGTAAGAAGCTTTGTATAACATCATGGTTTACATACTCATAATGATTTTTAAAAAAAGTTAATAAAATTGCAGCTTTCTGGGAGCTAGCATGGTTTAGTTAAGATGTGCTACATGCAAAAAATGTGGGCTTTGGTTTAAGTTTGCTAGTAGTAAGCTTACCTTACCTTCATTACATTGATAGACAAGCTCTGCAGGCATAACCTCTAACAGTGATGTTAATGTTACAAGATTGCTGGGTTCCAGAGTTGCATTTGCATCAGCAGCAAGTTTTTATCTTTTGTACATTAATAAGCTGGCAAACTATTATGCCCCTGCTGCAGAAGGCTACCAGATAGTTACCTTAAAAGACCGTGTCAATAAGCATAATTTATCAAGTGTTGTCTTCTCCTCTCTGTTCCCAGCCCCAAGTCCTCCTCTTTCTGAAAAAACCTTTTTTCAGCCTGGTTCACATTATTAGCAGTGAGTGAAGTCCATTTAACTCATCTGGTCTCTGAACAGCATGATTAAAATAGTTTAAGCAGTTGGCACAATTTAAGAGAATGTCTGTATGATATAATGAAGTGTTAGGAAAGAAAACATTCAAATTAATGTATGTCAAAAGTAGTATAATGCAGTAAAATAAAACATACACCACACCTGGTACCCAAGCTGTTTCATTCAGAAGGAGATCCACTGTTAATATCTTGTGATGCCTTTTTCTGTGTAGACATTATTAAGTTCATAGTAATATGAACCAGCATTTTTTTAGGAGGCTACTGTTTGTTTGTATCAGCCATGAAGGGACCAGCCCTGTTTGTGCAGGTGGTCACATCCTAACTATGGGGGGAGGAAAGGGGTGTCAGGGTTTTCTTTTGTATAAGCCATTCTCTTGTTATACTTACTGGTGTCTTACTACTGTGTGTCTTTTTCTAAGTGTTTTTTCCTCTCAAATCTTCTGCATCTTTCAGATATCTGTTCCATGATAGGTCTTTTCTGAGAATCCCTGTGGCTCCTAGGCCTAGGTTCTCATCACTAAGGAGTTTGAGGTTGGCCTGTTATAAGGTTGTCCTTCTCGAGCAGTATTGCGCACTTTGTGCTATTTTACATGTTTGGATAATTGCCCTGGGGAGAATTTGCACGGTAATTGTAATGCTACCATGCAAATAGCTGTCTTAATGGCTTGAGTTTGCAACTGCTTAATTTTCATTACTAATTTGTGTTTCCCTGCATACAAGTATGCAATCTGATATTTGTGCATTGTTTTTTGGTTTACCACCTTATTGTTTATGATGTTTAATTTCACTGGCAATAAAGACTCCTAGCATTTATATTTGTAATGTACCTTTCTGGAATATGGTTTGTAAATTACATATTCTGTACAGTGGTTCAATTACTTTTATATAACATGCATCTGGAAGCTTCTTTCCTATAAATTTCACCACCATACTTTTTATAATTCATGTTTACGATAATGTTTTTGAGCAGTCATATACCTGGAATACATTTACTTCTGCCACTGTACATTGCATGGTGTTAAAGAAATGCATTTAAGACAGTTGACAGTGATTTTTTTAAAGTAACTGTTTAAACCTGTTTTATTATTACAATTCAGACAGTCATAAAGTATTGCATGTGACTTTGACATTGTAATGGTTCAAGTGCAATTGTGTCCAAATCAGTTTTAACTATCTCCTCTAAAAGGCCCTACATGGAAGAGCCACGTCATGTTAAAGTGCAGAAGGGTTCTGAGCCACTAGGGATTTCCATTGTGAGCGGAGAAAATGGTGGAATATTTGTCTCTAAAGTAACAGGTGGGAGCATTGCCCATCAAGCTGGCCTTGAGTATGGTGATCAGTTACTAGAGGTAATTGTTTGCTTACTATTCCTATGGCTTAATGAATCAGTTCGTATGACTCCAGCCATAACTACCTTCCCCCAAGAAATATCTTGTGAAAGATTGTGTGCTGTGAGAAATACCAAAGGGTACTTACTTTGTATTGTAATATTCCAGTAATTGTGATTGTTGTGGCTTTTTCATTAAATAATGTCAGGCTTTATCATAAAATAATGTCTTTTGATGGTAGATCTGCATTGCATTTTGCATAGATATAATTCAATTTTAAACTAGCTGGTTTCAGTACTCTAAAACAATATAGTCCCAACACCATACTCTGCCTGATGAATAAATAGTCAAACAGCTGGCTTGTACCGAGTTTCATTCTGCTGTTGCTGTGCCATATCCTTATCTGAGATACCCAGACTACTCAGGTAGTCTTTAGATTAGCTGCAGTCATGGTTTTGCCTACAGTATTAAAGAAACATGTGGAGGAGCATTTTATAAAGTACAGAGCTGCTTTGTAAATGTTAAATCTGTTTATGCTTCTGTATGGTAAAGCATCTTCTGTTACCCAGTGTGTGGATGATACTACAGTGGATCTGTATGGATCATGGATGTGAATTTATCTTTAAAGCTGAATTTGTTCAGAATGATGATCTGAACCAACTTGCATTTAATCAGTGATACCAAATTGTAACACAGCTCAGAATACTTATGTCTTCAGTAGTAAAAAGATTTTTAACTCATGGTCAGGTTACCAAGTATTTTAAAATGACAGTGATTCCTTCCAAGGAGTAAACTCTAGAAATCATTGCATAGCAGCACTTCCAGCCTCCTATTTACCCAGTAGAAATAAGTCAGCATTTAGACATTAAACTAATTAGGAGATTGAAAGAATGATTTTGCTAGTTTCCATCTGAAAACTTGACATCCTGGTTTGTGCATTTTTTCCCTAGTTTAATGGAATAAATTTGAGAAATGCTACAGAGCAACAGGCTCGACTCATCATTGGACAGCAGTGCGACACCATTACTATTCTGGCTCAGTATAACCCACATATGTATCAGCTTGGTAATCATTCGCGATCGAGGTAAGGCTGGCTAGACTTTGAAAAAAATGTTTTTTGGTTCATGCAGTTGTCTGGCTAGTAGATAACTTCTGTACAGGTAATGTGTTTGCAAATGTCAGCACATTTGTGCTGAGAAGAAGTGTGATTGCTTTAAAAATTAATGTGTGAATACATGCTTGTCAAAAAGAAAAGAAAAATGCTGATGCACCTACTGTATTTTCTTTCTTATTTGGGCATAATCCTTAGATACGTTAAACTAAAACCAAAGATGACTTCTTCCTAGGAGCAAGAGATTTTAGTACTCCAAATCTGCTTAAAATTTTTTTATAGTTGGAGTTTCTGAAAACTAATTAGAAAAGGCATATGATCTAGTGAAATTGTCCATCTCATTTTGATGCATAATCACCCTTTAAAACTGACCTTTAGCTTTCTCTTAGACTTACAGTTAACATATGTTATTTGTCATGCTGATTTGGGATTTTCTTTTTTCCTTACTTTATACTTCTATTATGGCCAAATTAAAAACTTTGTCTATATGAAAAATATTTGGCATTGGTGAAAATCTAACCACCAGTCTGCCTTTTTCTATTAGTTCTCGCCTAGAACCTGTGAGTAATCATTCTACCCCTCAAGGCAGTGGAGCTGCAACGCCTGACAATCATTCCGTAATAGATACTGTGAGTGAGCAGGATGAAGGAACAATGACACCCACATCCAAACAAACCACGCCAACTACAAGTCCCCGGAATTCCTTAAGGTAGAGAGTAAAATTTTAGCTTTAAGGAAAAAAAAATTGTCAGGGTGGATGTGAAGGGTATTAAAAAACAAAGTGTACTTGTGTGAATGCTGTGTCTGGTTGAAGTAAGTCAGCAGACAAGTTAAGTGGACCCCAGGATAAAAGCACATGTTTTCAGACTGTTTTTGAAAGATGGGGTCTGCAAGGAGTGAAGAAAGCTTACTATAAGTTTGGTTTGGTTTGGTTAAGAAGCTCTGCAAGGAACATGATGTTTGTCTCATAAGACTGTATCTGTAGGTGACCTATTTTGAATAATAATTATGTAAATATATATTCTTTAGATGGCTAGTTGGTTGTATGTAATGCAAGTTTTTAAACTGAATTACTTCTGTTATTTCTCCCTGTCAAAAAGGGGCCCTGTGGACACAAACAAAAGAACTCCTGAACCTAGAACTGTTGTTGTTAAAAAATCTCAAGTGGATCTAGGGATCCAGATATGTGGTGGAAACCTGTATGGAATATTTGTCTCAGATGTAGATGATGATAGCCCAGCAAAAGGACCTGATGGACTAGTCTTGGGTGACATGATACTTGAGGTAAGCTATTAAGAAAAGTCGGCAGAATAGACAAAATGTCTAGGGTGGTATGAAGAGGGAGTTCTACAGAGAATTGTACTGTCTCTCAATGGGAGATGTTGTGTGAATCTTGAGTCCCTGCCACAAAAGCTAGGTAAGAACGGTGGGAATGCATAATCTTCACTCTGGCTGCAACAGATGAGGAGCTGGATGATGTGGACTTGGAGGACTACCACTGTCGAGAGCACAAGTTCTGCACAAGTTTGAAGGACTATTGTATGCCCATTTGGGATTATGAACACCTGCTCTCTTCATCTACCTCGGCAGCCTTGAGTTCAATTGCTGTGTGTAGGAGAAAGGCAAGGATGTAAAAGATATTGCTAAACAGAGAAGAATATTGATCTTATCTCTATGAAATTCCAATGACAATTTAGGGAAAACCAGTCTTTGACTCTGCTGTCTGTGTCTGAAACGAGAATATTGGTCTACTTGTCAGGACTGTTAAGGTGATAAACACATATGTTTATGAGCATTTCAACTACAACTTGAGCATTGAGACTGAGCACTGAGACTCTCCCATTGTGCTTCGAGTACCCAGGTGGAGATTTTGCTTTGTAGTTGTTTCTGACTTCCCTCAGACCACTTGCTTTCTGTAAAAATATTAAATTCTTTCCAATGTGAATTTTATGATTCTCAGCTTACACTTTGAAAACTATTTAAAGTGCAGACTCTCACAGTGTGTGTCTGCTGTCTTTATTTGGGTATTTTGTTTTCCACCCCAACTCATCAATCTCCTGCTAGATGTCTTGAGATGCAGGTTCTACTAGAGTTAAGCGGCAAGATTTATTTGTATATAGAGCTTGTCAGTGGGAAAAACAAACAGATTTTTCATGTTTTTCAAGCTCACCTAGTTCTGTTACCTGTTAAGATAGAATTTCCCACCCAAGGTTTTCTTCTATGTTTTGTGTTTTGCAGTATGGGTCCATTGATATGCGAAATAAAACAGCTGAGGAAGCTTATCTTGAAATGTTGAAGCCTGGAGAAAACATCAAAATAAAGACTCAATACAGAATAGAAGAGTTTAATAAGATAAAAGAGCTTCCTGGAGATGGATTCTATATCAGGTATTTTAGTGTGACTGGTAATGACAGCATAAGGCTGTTAAGATAATATGCTGACCATCATGAGAGAGGCATCAGTTTTACCACATTTTTTAAATTCAAAGTTTACTAATTTATCCCAACTAGTTCCTGATGTTACACAATCTGTAACATAGTAAGTCTGCAGGTTTTGCTGTAAACGTGTGTGCTCTTGAAATGTAGTATGTGCCACTAATCTGAACTTTTTTCGTAGTAAGTTTATATGTTCTTCCCTTGAGTTGGTGGAAATGAGTTGCAGAGCCTATTTGTTTCTTCCTTTCCAGAGCACTTTATGACCGTTTAGCAGAGGTGGAACAGGATTTAACCTTTAAGAAGGATGACATTTTGTATGTTGATGACACTCTACCACAGGGAAACTTCGGTTGCTGGATGGCTTGGCAGCTAGATGAGAATGCTCAGAAGCTGGAAAGAGGACAGATTCCGAGTAAATATATGTGAGTGACCTCAGTCACAGTACTTTATCTTACAGTCTTTAAAAGTCTGACTAGTGAGATGTGATATTATAGACTTCTTTACTTCTGTTGTTTTGGGGTGATACTAATTCTTAGGTGAGTCATTTTAGGGATGGCCTCTTTTAATAAAATTGAATATAAATATATTGCTCTGTCAAGTTGTTTATAATACCACTAAATAGTAAACTAGAAATGAAATTATACATAGACCAGTGTTGTGATATATAATTCAATAACAAAAGTGAGAGTAACCACAGCAAAAATTTCCTTGAATCTATGTTTATCACAGTAATTCTTGGGAAGCATCAGTGTTTTCAGTTATCTGTGGACGGCAGCATTATAAGACCGTGCATCCATCACAATCTCTTAATGTTGGTAGAGCAGTTAGGAGGAGTATGCAGGAACTAAAATTTTTACTTTGTTATTGAAATCACATTAGTTATCACTTAGTGATTAAAATATTTCATTCATTTTAGAATTACTGGTTTTCTAATTTCTTTCTCTTCTAGTAGTCTTCTCTCCCTGTCATAACTCGGAATTCATCCTGACAGTGGGAGCAACAGCATTATGTGGAGTGTGTGGAAGTACAATATATATGTAAAGACTCATACACATCATTGATAGGCTGGAAGACGGATAGTAAAAGCAACTACATTTTACATGTGTTATGTGACCAAAATATTTGTGCTCAGATAAAACTGCATAAAATAAAACTGTTATTTTGTGTTGCTAATAAATAATTTGTAGAGATGAGTCTAACATGCAGCTTCATATAAAGAATGGGATCTTCACTTCTGTGCGAGGCTGACTACTGGCAAGTAGATGCATACTGCTGCTTCTGCCTTAGCGAATTTTGCCCTGGCTGTCAGAGTGGTCACCTTCTCTGACGTGCTGCTGTTTATATTATAAGAATCCTAAGGAAATTATGGTAGTTTAAGGTTTTCAGATGTTTTTTGTTTGGTTTATGTTAACCTTTGTTTCTGACTAATTTTCTGTGATGAAGATACTCAGGCTGAGGCTTGAGATGAGTGTTTCCAGTATATTCCAGAAGCAGCAGTGATACTGTTTGTTGAAAAAATCTAAAAAAATAAGTTTAAATACCAACCAGTTAGTCTGTTTCATTACAGGATGGATCAGGAATTCTGCAGGAGGCACAGTATGTCTGAGGCTAAAGATGAAAACAGCTCATCTAAGACATTGTCAGCAGCAGCCCGGAGGTCATTCTTCAGAAGAAAGCATAAACACAAGCGAAGTGGTTCCAAAGATGGAAAGGATTTACTGTCTCTTGATACAATCAGTACAGACTCAATTCCTTTCTTGGATGGCAAGTACCTTTGTTATACTTGGGAGGGGGTTGCCTTTTTTTCT
>WKFP01014812.1:409966-426700 GCA_011057875.1 Pterocles orientalis
TTTAACTGAATGAGTGTTTTGCATTTACATTTGATCTTAGGATTGTCATTGTCTGCTTGACATCGCTCCTCATGCCATCGAACGGCTCCACAGTGTTCATATCTACCCTATTGTAATTTTTATTCGCTACAAAAATGCTAAACAAATCAAGTAAGTCTGTGAGGGGTATAGTTCAGGGATGTTTGTTTTAGCTTAAAATAAGCTTGTTATCTTTATTGTTTATTTCATCCTAGTCATCTTAAATCTCTTTAAAATGTGGAAATTAATCCTCATGAAAATCACTGTGGGGTAAATGGTTCTCATTTTGGTTGCATGACAATTAAGTGAGTCTTTCAAAGAAATCAAACAATGTAAACTAAACTGTATATACTCCAGGAGGCATTCAGATCTTTCCTGCTCACCTTTGCATGAAATCGTAAGGTGGAAATGGGGGAGATCCATTGAGGATTAAGTGGTGACAATGAAAAAGAGCTGTTTTTCATATTCGCAGTGGGGCCAAGGTTGTGGATGCAGTACCAATTGATCCATAACCTCAAGTTTTCCACCTTCATTCTCCCATGAAAACAGCAAGGGAAGTCCCCTTTTGCCATGGAGTGTGTATACTATGGTGTTCTCGGGCAGTGCTCTTTCAGTAATTGTGAATTTCTTGCTCAAATGTAGCCAGGAATGAACAGGGGATTTACAAAACCCAGTCCCTCCCCTAATGTTTGAGTAATCTTTAACATATTTTGGTAGATTAATTTGGCAAGATGTGACAAAATCTTCCAACATAAGTATTAAAAAACAGTTTTGTTGAGAGATCTTATGCTTGTGCTATCTTCATTTTTCAAGTTGAAGACTTCTTATATTCTTGATCTTTAGGTAAATTTTATGACTATTTAATAAAGAAGTATCACCATTTTCAAGTAGAAGTAAGACATAAAGCAATGTGGTGTATTTCGTTAACAACTGTAAGATCATGCACTTGATAAATGTGCATTTATCCAATGATAAATGGAATGTCATGCCTTGAGTCCCTTTGGAAATTGCATGGTGACCATTAAAGCTATCTCCTCTTTTTGGAAAGTGACAGAGAGTGATGGAACTAGACAAGCAAGGATTTCTAGCAGTCATCAAAACAAGATGCAGCGGCACATTGTCTCTGCCTATTATGAGCACTAAGAATTTTTGCAAACACCCTTTTTGATATAGCACAGGTTCCCTTGGCATTTTCTGAAATGCTGCATGATAGCGATAGGTTAGTTTAGTAGTGATTTTTTTTTTTTAATAAAATTGTGCTTCTTTCCTCACTGCTGTAAGAAATTATGCTTATATTGTTTTAGTACATATCTATATGACATTACTAGTTGATCATAAATTCTGCTTCCTTTTAAACAGAATCTCCTACTGGGGACCCCAAGTCAAATTTGGAGGAGAGTCTTATGAGCCTTGATCAGAATTAAAACATATTTTTTCACCCTGTGTATTTCTGTATTTTTTTCCTATTTTATTTCCAACAGCTTGTATAATAGAAAAACAGTCATGTCAAAAATGTGTCATATATAAGATGACATAGAAATATCCTATTTGCTCAGTGCTTGCTACTTCAAGATCTTAAAACAGCTGTACTTGAGCCCAGCTTTGTGTAGGGAATCCTGGAGTGTATATGACATGATCTGATTCACATGAACTTGAAAAAATTATATTCTTTCTTCCTCAACCTCCTCCCAGTGTCTGAGGCCTTCAAGGAATATTATCTTGGTATGATAGCATATAAATTTGTTAGCACTGAAAGGATCCTGATGACTATGCTGATACTGCTGAAACACAGTAGATGGCACTCTGTGTACAGGAGTATCCTTGCAAATTAATTAGCCTTTCACGTTCACCCAACTGGAGGTAATAATTTCAAGTCCATTAACAAAAACATTACTCTTATGCAAGGTTTTTCTTTTTTCCTTTCCTTTTTTTGCAGAGAGCAAAAAGACCCAATCTTCCTGAGGGACAAAGTTACACAAAAACATTCCAAAGAACAGTTTGAGACAGCTCAGAAAATAGAACAGGAGTATAGCAGGTACTTTACAGGTTCGTATTTAATCAACATTTTACTAGGAAAACAGTGGCAATTTAATCCATTTACACTGTAATTCAAAAGATCCTGTGTACCTTCAAAGAGCACTTTTTTTTCATTCTGTCTTCTGTTTTGGCAAACTCTTGCTCTGGTGTTTTGTTTTACTGGGAGAGGAAATCTCAAGATACAAGTACTATTCCTTGCTTTTACGTGTTTTTGGTTTAGCGTGTGTTGCAAATCTTATGACCTAAAGAGTTTCTGAGAATGTTTTATTGCAAGCCAGGAGTATTGGAAGTATGGTGAAGATAACTGGACACAGTGTTCTCAGTTTTATACCATGTAAGGAACATAAGGGGGTTTTTTTTGTAGTTGTAAAAAACAAACAAAACAATAACAAAAAACCCTGTAGTGTAAAGTAGTTAGTATATTTTTGAAACATACTTTAAAACTTTCAAAAAGAAAAAAATTGTCAAAGGTTTCTTGAGCATGCATTGTAATTTGCAATAATTAAATTTAACTTCAGAGGCCTTTTTTGACATCATGAAGTATATTATATGAATCTTGGATTCTAGTTAATACTGTATTTTTACCAGAGAAAGAAAACAGAGTTTGAAGACTGTCTTTGCTTATTTCAGAGTGTATTTCCACATGTTTCCACATATATTTAAAAGAGTGGGGATAAAATTCTAGCCATCTTGATGTGAATGGCAACAAAAGTTAAAAAGAAAAAAGCAAGCCAAAATTAAAATAAAAATGAAACTAGCCAAAACCCAACTTTTCATCCCCTGAACAATGGGATTCTTGCAGAAATATTTTGAGGCATACCTGCCAAGTGCAGGGGAAGGAAGGGGGATGTATTTAGTATCGAGCTATTTCAGTGCAACCCGAGAGAAGATGCAAGTTCTGAACAGAATCAGTTACCTGGTATGTAATTGCAATACAGATGTTCATTTAAATGGTACATACTAAACCTTCACAGAACTTGATATGCGCATGGCCAGATTGCATTACCACGTGTTATCTTCTGCTCCTTGTTAAGTCGTTTGTTCCATTTTAATTTCACCCTGATAGTGAAAGTTGCACTCAGTCCATAGGAGTCCTATGTGTATCTTCTCACATGCCCTGTGGGAAGGGCCTCCCTCTGTTAGTGCCAAGTACAGTGGACTTCAGCTGTCATCAACATTTCCAGATGCTGGTAGCCAGAGAGGATTGGTGTTAGTACTGCATTGACATTTAAACTTGTTGAAATTATAATGTTGTGCATAAAATAAGTCTGTAGCTACGCAGGTTAGAATGATAGCTTCCTCATGAAGCTCTATGACACACTCTCTCAGACCTGAGCTCTTTGACTACTTCATGAGGATGTTTTTTGACTAATGACATTTTCAAGCTGGCTTTCTTTCCTGTACCAAGTTGTGAGCGCAATGTGTAATCTGAATCACTTTCTCACTGCTTTTGCGTCACCTTCCATAGAGCCTGTTGGTTACTGTGTTCTATATCCAAGCTCACCTGACATCACTAACTGCTGCAGAGTCAAGTCATACGTTACATGAGATCAAATTCCCTTTTCAAAAATGGAAATTATACCTTAAGCTTTCCAAGATTTTTTCCAGCACTAGTGGTAGCTGAGGCCAGAGGCTTTGCTGACATGTTTCTCAAGTCATGAAGTTCCTCACTTTTTAAGTCTTAAAGCTAATACATTCTCCTCTCCTGGGTCAATGCTGACATTTTACTTTTTATGGTTGTTATGTTTAGCAAGGGTAGAATGCAAGGTGTTAATTTATCTTTTTAATTGATTTTTGGGGAGTTGCTTGCTGTTGGCCTTTTGTTCCTTGAATGTAGTTGATGATACAAATCGCAGTAGCAACCGCTGCTGTTTTATTTAGCCGAACGATCTGTGAGCTGCCTCATAATTTGCTTCTAACATTTGTAAATAGTGTCTAGTTGCTACAGCTATAGTCTCTATGTATATTACCATGTAAATATAAAACTCTTAGCACCACATGCTCAACAGAGAAGGTTTATTATAGCAGGTTCTGACCATCTTTAGACTTAAACTTTGTCACCTGATGCCTCTGAAAATAGTACATGGAGGCCTCTAACAAAACAGTTGTCTTACTTGATTATAGCCATCAGTTCTGCAACTTCCCTGGGCTGTTTTAAGAGCTAGCAGAAGGAACTGTGTATTGAATACTTGACCTCTTTGCTCTGTTTATTTTTTTCCTTATTTTAATACAGTCATACATCTGGCAAATATTGAATTGGGTAGATTAATTCTGATCTGTTTATAAACACTTTGCAGAAAAATGCAGAAGACTGCTCTTTGTAATTAGTCATAACTGTCTCTTCCATTCTCAATCATGTGGGGGCGTTCTTTTTCTCTAGGCATTGTCCAGGGAGGAGCCCTTTCAAGCATTTGCACTCAGATTATGACAACCGTCAATCAAGAACAAAACAAAGTCCTGTGGATCCCAGCTGGCCCACTGTAGATTTGTGTCACTGTGAAACTACTTTGCAGATGTAAATAACCAACTAACTTTCTATCCGACGGACTCTGTCCATTTCTGTGTTTATAAAAATATCCGTAAGTGATTTCTGTTTCATGAAGGGGAATGATAACACTGAACATGCGAAGACCCAACGAGGCATGTGCGAAGGGGTAGATCCTTTCACCAAGCTTGTCTCTTATGTCGTACATTTACACAGGACAGGTTGTCACGAGGGGTTGCAACCTGTGTGTACCTGTCCACAAGTAATGAATTTAACAGTGCTGCAAAACCCTGTAGAATCACAAGTTTACAAAAACCTTTTCAAAGTATTTGGTTGTTGCTGTTTACTTGAATGTCTTGTTTTGTTTTGTTTTGGTTTTTTAACTCTGTCCTTACACTTAATGAGGTAACTCTCCAAAACAGAGTGAAATTTCTGAAGATGAGTGAATGGTGTTATGCGCAGTGAGACTCTTAGTTGCAATTTTGACCATTTCTAAGCACGTTGTTGATCTGACAACCAGGTAATAATGCGGGATTTAATTGGTACGTCTCGGGAGTAAGCTCAGAAGGAAGTATTCTCCTCTACAGGGCAGACCACTGTGTGTATCCTGTCAATGCTTGTCTGTCAAAGATATTGTTTCTTGTTTTATGCATGAATCTAAGACTAAACATCGTAATATATCTGAACAATCCAAGCTTAACACATGTTGAGAAATAATCATTTTTGATTGTTGGGCCTGGATTAAGTGCTGGTGGGAAAGAGTTATAAGCTAGGCCTAGCATGCTGTGTTCTGTCACTTTTAGATAATGTAAATATGGAAAGCTTATGTCAGTGCAATTTTGCAGGGTAATTCTTAAGCTTTGTACTTCAGTGTGTAGCATTCACATAGTTTTGTTGTTTTGTTTTTTTTTTTATTTAAGAGCAGACACAGTTTTAGGACTTTGAAGGTACTAAATTGTTAGTGTTTTCACTGTCAAAAAATAAGTGATCATTTAGTTTTGGTTGCAATACTTATTTACCTGTTGTACCAAACTCCATTATATCAGTTTGCTTTCTGTTTTTTTGCACTTATGACTCTGTGTTTCTAATACAGGTTTTGTACCTGTCTCTTCTGTCTCTTGTGCCATGTTTCCTGGGTACTGTATTTTAATTGTTTTAAAAATATCATTTGGAGTAGAACTGCTGCTTGGTCACTGTTCCCAACATTTCATTATGTAGGGTTTCTAGTTGTACACTTACAAGCTGTAGTTTTGTTTCCTTTGCAGCTTTTTTGATTAAAAAAGGGATTCTTTCACAGTTGTTCAAAGAAAGGTATGGACCTAAATGTAAATTGTGTTTTACAGATGCTGTTTCATAGTTCAGAACACTTTATATAGTATTTGTATCATTACATACTATATAGAGAGAGTATTTTGAACTATAATACATAAGAAGTATATATATAGTATTATATAGTATTATGCCATACTATTATAATACTGTATATATAGATAGATAGATTAAAATAGGACATGGTATGGATGAATTACTAGTCAAGGTACTTTTCATGGTGAGAGACAGCAGTTGTGTTTTTGTATTGTTTTTGTTTTGGTTTTTTTTTTTTTTTTTTTTTTAAAGTTTGAGGTCAGAGTAGGCTCCAGTGGTACAACTGAAACAGACAGGTACTGTTCTGATATGGATTTTCTGTACTAAAATAAAAATGTCACTTTGTATCCAAAAAAAAAAAGTTAAAGAAACTGATTACTAAATAAAGGTCAATTTCTATAACTTGACTTGTGTGTAAGAGGTGCTTATAGCTAATGTGCTCCTTGACTCTGTTCAGTTGAGTCATCATGCAAGATTTTATTTGCTGCCTAAAATTGGCGTGTATATGTTCAAGTGCTCACCCTGAGAGGGGCAAGTTTTGGTTTTGTATTTTTTGCCCAGTCTTGCATATGTAAAAACCAAAGACGTTCAAAAACTCCAGGACACAAGAAGTGAGATGTTGGTTTGTGTTAACGTATTTTTAATGTTCTGGCCCAGTGGTGTTAAGATTTCAAGTGGAAATGTGATTGATTGGATGGAGGCTTTAACAGGAGAAGAAATATCACTGTTAGTTTCAAGAGAGTGTCCCTGGAAACCAGGGAAAACCTAATAGGCAAAACCATGAGTTATTAGTTTAAAGGCACGTTGTACAATTCTGATTGCTCAGTTTTTACACTTCAGACAGACCAGCCTCTTACATTTATTGAGTTGTGTGAAAGCTTAGGAAAGGTAATTATTGTGTATTAACTTTTCTGCTTCATCAGTTGCTTTATTCTCAGATGTCAAATAGTCAACTCCAGCATGAACCAGATTGGAGTATGTTCAGTCTCTTGCAATCTGAATACCTAGTAATAGCCTTAGTTCATAAGATAGGACTTGCACCTTATCTGCTTTTCATGGGAAAAAAATCCAAAACAAAACACCATGATGTCATCCTCTAATAGAGGATTAAAAAAATGAGAATAAGCAGGTTCTGGTAGGTTAGTAACAGCCAGCCATACCTTGCATGTCTTCTCCTTGCAGGGAAGTAGGATTGAAGTCTTGGTTAAATGCTAGGAAGATTTCTTTAACTCAGATCAGCAGTTTCCTGACACACCATTTCATAATATACGTGCTGGAGCATTGCTCTGAAAAGAGTAACTTGGTCCAGGTGTTTAAATAAAGAATATAGTTCTGTGGGTATTTTAAAAGTAATATAGCTAGACCACAACAAAAGTCTGAAAATTTCACTCTTATGCTCATAAGCCATGATCCAACATGTATGGTTGCAGGTAAGGAGTTAGGTAGAAATCAGCATCTTTTAACTTAATTCCTCCATAGCTAAACTGACATGAAATGGCTGAAGATACTGCAGCCCATATGCATGATCTGTCATTAAGATGTTGCCAAGCATCTACTTGCTTTCAGACCTTTGCATTCTGTTCACATTGACCTGAATTGCAGGGTGTTTGCCAGATCCAGAATTACACTCTGACAGCTGCCAACCTCTCCACCTCGGACAAGGGTCCTTTTTCAGTGTCTGATAAATTTGGAGGCCATATCATAATCCCTTTCAGTGAATGTAAACATTGCCTTAAGCAGTCTTGAACACGTTTCCTACATGCGTCTGGGATCAATGTATTCATGGTCGAAGTACAGCTTGTAATCTTTTCTAGGCTTACATGTAAGGCTTCATGTAATTGCTAAGATTTTACACCTCCATTTGACAATGGACAATTTCTTTTAAAATACAGTGAGAAAGGAAAAACGTGCTGGTTTTCAAACCAAAAAGACTGCTGTGAAAAATACAGATACCCAACAAGGCAGACTTTGGTCTTGTGCAACAGCTAGTAAAGGTCCCAGACCTGCAGTAGAAATTGAACAGTATAATAAAGGTGCTTAGCCTCTTCCTGTAAATTTTCTGAATGGCCACTGTGTCAGTGAGTGTAAAGGTTTCTTATTCATTTCATTGCTTTTAAAGAGGTTTTTTTTTTTCCAGACTTAATTCTCTGTCATTTTGCTTAGAAAATGTCTTCGTGTTCTTCACTGAAAAAGTACATTTTTGATTGAACATTTCATAGCAAACTTTTTAACTATTCAATTTGACTTCTTCTTAGTATTCAAAAAGCTGCTTTTGCTAGCACAACCAAAATGAGGTGAGAGCGAATCCACAACCCAGGCGAACAGGGGATTGTATTACTTAAGTGTAAACGTAGTAGCTTAACTTGGGATCGTTCAATTCCATTTTAACGAACAATTCCTTACAAGCTTTCGTAAGAATGGTTGTTTATTACCCTATAAATAATTTTAGATTAATATTGTCTGTATTTAAAAGTTGCCTAAATGGATCCTTTTCTTGAAGTAAAATATGCATAAAAACCATAATGTGACTAAAAAATTCAAAACATTTTCAATACTGGAAGTTATCTTGCAGATTTCCGGTATGGAAAATGTTTTGAATTCTTTTTATATTTTATATTTGTTTCATCTTGAAAATTAGTTTAAAAACAGTGAGGAGTATTAAAGGTATTCTGATTTCAGTAGATCTCACTAAAGTAAGCATTTGTAATGAATTTTCCTCTACAAAATGCACCTGTTAAGGGTGCAGCGAGTTTTTTCCCTCATTTATAAAGTGTGAAATTTCAGATGATTTTTTTTAACACACACAAGTTTTTAAAAAACATGTTTAAAATACGAAGAGAAAAATGACAGAGATCTTTGTACTATGTAACCCAGTCAATTAATGTTATGGTGAATTATTTGTCATTGCTATGTTCTTTTAACAGTACATTATATGCTAAATCTGTGCATTCACTGGATTATTTTCTGCCTGTCATATTGAACAAAATAACATCAGTGGTTGAGGAAGCTTTCAGAAATACAGTATCTTGATTTATGAGCCTTTTCTTTGCTTGTTCACAGTATAGAGAGAATATCTAAGAGCTAGAATTCTACTGCTAGTTAAAAAAACCAGACAACCCAAAACCAAAGCACCACCGCCCACCTGAACCCAACACACAAATCAAAACAACCAAACAACCCGCTGTCCCCTAAACATACTTCCTAAGTGTCCAGTGTGGCCTTTCTTATGATTTTGGGTCCTTCACATCTTCTCAACATTTTTTTAAAATTCAGAAAATGAAGACAGCAGTTTACTCTTAACTTAATCCACATACATGTTGAATATTTAACAATACCCTGATGTCTCTCGAATTGGAAACAAGTCTGTCAAAATGTTAGAAACTTCAACAGCTTGGAAAAAAAAAATCTATCTTTTCTTGATAAAATTCCACTTGTGTTTGCAAAGGCTTTTTTCTTTTAAAGTTTTGGGGTTTTTTTATTGCAAATGTAAATGACATTTCTTATGTAATCTTCCCTGTGCCCTTTCTCAGCTTTCTGAAGATGGTGACTTTGATCTTCAGAAGAAGTGACCCTTTTCCCACAACTTTTGCATCTGGTTTTGCTGCAGATTCATCTTACATCGTTAGCAATAATGCCAATCAATTAAAATAATCGTAATTCCTTCATTGGACACATCTGCCTGCTCCACAAATGCTTAGCATTTGAACTTAATATTCAGATGCTCAAATCGTCTAATTGTTTAACCTAATTAAGACAGTATTTGTGGCCCTGTGACAAACAGAAATGTTTAGGTTTGGAGCTTGTCTGATGTTTGGCTAGTATAAGCAATAAAAGGCTGAAAATTGATTGTTTCATCTAAATATGGCCAAGGAATCTAAATGTGGTTGTAAGTCTTAAAGAGTTCTGTGATTAAAATAACTGTTAGTTACGGCATTTTGAGAGGATAATTCCAGTGGAGTCATCTGAAATATCCTAAGGTAAGAGGTAGGAACTTGCTTTCTGCTGTTAAGATACAATTTGAGAGTGCTAGCAATTGCTCGCATCATTATAAGGAACAAGTAGGTTTGTGATGTAAAGATGAAAAAGTGCAATTGCTGAAGAAACTGAACACATGGAGCTGAATTTCAGGATGGTGATACAAGCTGAATGTCCTCAGCAACGCTTAAGGTTGGTCCCATGGTGGCAAATGTGTATCACTTTTATCTGCGGTTGGCTGAACTGTGTGGCCTTGCAGAGCTTCTGGCTGCAAACGTGTTTCTAACGTTCAAATTAATGTTCATGTTTTTATACCCTGGCTTGTACTGTGGTAAAAAATGTGTGTTTAATAGCTGCAATTACAGTGTGATCTGTTGAAACCTGCACTGACTGATTTGCAGTTCAATTATTTAGAATTAATTTTTCAGGGTGGTACCACACATTTTGTGCCAGAGTGACTATTTTACAGCTGCAGACTAATTCAAATGAACTTGTAAAAATCAACTGTATATTCTCGCCTGCCTCCTGGCCTTACATGGTAGAGTTTCCCTCAGAGCTGCAACATTTGAACTCCAAGAAACCCTTGAATTCCTGTGTCATTCTGACACTGCTCTGCTGTCCTGTAGAGGACATGATCAGTGCTGTCTCAGTGTGGAGTAAGGGAGTGTTGGGGCTGCGCTGGCTTCGTGATTCTTCAGTCTTTGCATGAATTAACCCTAGGGAGTTATGTCCAGTCCTGGCTCCACAGTGGCAGTTCTTAGCCTTCTGGAGCTGAAATGGGGTTTCTTACCAGCAGCTGTTGCTGCATTTTTCCCTTCTCTTGTCCCTTTTCTGGTATGTAACCATACACAGATGTATAGTTTAGGCAAGTGCTCAGTGAAATTTTTTCTCAGAGTAGGAGTGAGCTTCTAGTTTATCTGAGAAGTATATTATTGATATATCACAAGCCTTCCCCTTCTTTTACAGTTGTATGCAGCTTTAGTTTCCCTTTGGTTTATATCCCAATGGTGGTGAGACTATAAATCTTCTCTCAAGATGTCTCCCATACAGCACATCCTTCCTGTTTGCCCCATTTCCTTGCTTCATGCTTCACTTGTGTCATTACTCCTCGACTCCTTGCACATCTAAACTCTCAAAGTTGTTTTTTCCATTGCTGATGCAACCTAATCTCTCTCTTCCTCACTCTGTTATCTAATGCTAAAGTATTTTGGGACATTATGTAAAGTCTGTTTGTTTCACGAAGTCTACTCTGTGGTTGTGTATTAATTACTGATTTGATTCTAGACGCTTGTTATACTCACTGTTGATGATCTTGTGGACAGCAGCAGCTGATCCACTCTAGCATTCAGCAGCTTGCAATTTTGGATAATGTTTTAGCAAGGGTTCCATGTCTGCAGTTTCCAAAAGTGATGCCTTACTATGTTTCCAGCAGTGTCAGCAGTACATTCATAAAAGAACCTACTTAGTAAGCAACAGAAGATAACTTGAGAAAGTCCACACACCTGTCCTAGGGTTTTATGACCTCTGCTGGCTTACAGAGGCTGCAATCTTTGATTTAATTTGGATTTCCCTCTGCACTATTCTGATTCTGTGATACCACAGCTCTGGTAAAGTATGCAGAAGTATAGCTGATCTGATTTGCTACAAATTATTGAGATCCACAAGTTGTGCTTGACCTTCTCTAGAAATAAAATATCATTATTGTAGTTTTAACCTTTTTACTATAACTTAGGATGTTACTGAAGTTACAAGAGGTCAGTTTATAAAAAAAAGTTCTGAAATGCTGGAACTCGCTGGAAGTAGCGGTATTTCCTTGTTTCTTGCCCGCTCTACTCTTGCACTAAAGCTCAATTTTCATTTTACACCCTTGGTACTGTCAGTCATTTGAAGATGCATGCAGTCTGTAATACACAACATGATGGAGAGAACAAGAACAGCAACAAGCCAGTGTTAGACATTGAAAGTCATGGACTCTTAAAATCCTTTTCAGTTCTCTTTCCTGCAGCAAGAGCTACTCAGAAATCCTTTAGTGAAACAATTTTAAGTCAGAGTTGGAAAGTAATTTTCTTTCTTGCTATCAGTACTCTGATAATGAGACTTCCAAAATCTAATTCCCTTATTGTAAGAAATTGTGTGATGTCCAGACCAAGTACATCTGTGACACTTTAATGCTTGTTCTTGTGAAAATATTATTTTAACTTATTTACTTCAGTGTATGTACCTCATGATGGAGAGCACTTTCAGCTTTTGTTTTACTAGGCTAAACAAACTTCTTAGACTCTTACATGGTAGGTTCTTCATTCCTGATGCCTCTTCTCTGCACATTTTCCAGATTGAATGAAGCTGCTTTAAACAGACAAAGTTTACTACCACATGAACAAATGGAAATGTTGCTTCCCAGGCATTAAAAACAGCATTGGTAAAGGAACAGAGCTTCTTTCTCCTAGCACAGAGCAATGGAATTTATAGGAGCAAGGAAGAGTCTATTTACAGAAAGTTCCTAGCTCTGCCACAGTCTTATCTTGCCCTTTAAAAGAGAGATGGTTTGTTATTTTTCCATTGAATTCTTAAAGGAGGTCTTTAATCCAGAGACGGCTTTCAAGTATGTCAGATGTAAACCTGATCTACTTCAATGATTTGGGGGTTGTGGCTTTTTGTTACCCTGTTACTTATCGTATGTGGTTTTGGGTTTGTTCCATCATAACCCATTGAGTCATCCTGCTTGATGGTGTAACTTCATGGTTTTATAGTAATTCCAAACTGAAGTGTCCTGTTCTTCAGTGGCAGCGCGGCTGGGGGGGAGTTAGGTCAGCTAGCTTGTCCGATGTGGGGTTCCTCTTTGAGTATTTATATTCCTGTGCTTTCAGAGTGTGTTGTTTTGTTTTCTGGGGTTTTTTTGTTGTTTGGTTTTTTTAAAAGAATCTAATTCTGCAAATACCACACACACCAAGAACACTTCCTGAAAACCCATGGTACTACAGAGAAGAAAATGACCAATTTATGGTTAGTTACTGAAACAGAAAAATGGCAAAATTGTTTAGAATGAAGCTGATGGGTCACCTGAAAAAAAACAGACCAAGCAACCAAACCTGATTTGGTTTTCAATTATTTAGCCTTGTGTTAGGTTTTGGTATACATATATATATATTACTTATATATATACACACACACACATATACCTACCTTAAAAAGGTGTTTTGAGCCTGAAAGTTATATTTGGAGAATGTAAATGAATTGGAATGGAATATTTCATTTGATAAACATTGAAATGAGTTTCAGCAATAGAAGGCTGTTTTTCTGTTTAATACAATTTCCTGATATTCACTGTTTTCAGGAAAATGTTCAACAATTTCTGAAAAAGAAAGGACCCTTTAAAAGGTGTCTCAAGTCAGCTACTCAGACCAGCAGTTGTACTATATAATTACTCATCATTAAAAGTTTTGTTTGGAGATTTTTACTGTGTGTAGTACAGAATGTAATGATTAGAGAAAAAAAAAGTATTTCTAGTACATGAGAGAGATTAAATCTTTCTTTTCCCAGTATGTTAGTATGGCCAGTAAAAAATTACAAGAGATTAAAAAAAGACATAAAAAATTACTTCTTCAGGAGAAACAGTAATACATGGGAGATGACTTGCATTTATCAAATTGTTTTTTTAAAATCCGAGAAGCTCTCTGTTGCTGCAAACTGACACATCAGACATTATCTCTGACACTCTATCTATTTTTATAGTTAGAACATCTAGTTTACAGTCATTTTATGCTGTATATAGCACTGATTGTTTTTTCTTGCGAGATTAAGAGCAGAGTTTTAAGCTGTCATCTTCAAGGTCACAAGCCTAGCAGAAAATTATTCTCTTGTTTTTTGGAAATCATAAAGTATTTCAGTAACCAAAAAAACCAAACCACTCGTGCTTAGATTTAAGAAAATAAAAGAATATGGATTCTATGACAATTTCTTACCCAAGACAGAAGGTGTTAGCAAAATCAATAATGAGAACTTGAAGCGTTAGTGATGACTGTAAATCAACAGCTGCCACACACAACATGAAAAAACAAAGTGACTGAATCTTAAAACAATGTATCCTGTAGTCTATAATGCACAACTAATGGGTGTTCAGATGATGGTGGTGCTGAAGAGATTTTAAAGTATTGCATATTTCTTATCTCTAAATAAAAGATTTCTAGTGTGTTAGAAACACCTATTATGGGCTATTTTGTAACAATCACTCTGGATTGAGGAAGGCATACTAAGCCTTGTATGGCCACGGACTTTTAGTTGAGATCAGACAATAATAATCTAGTCTCTGAAGTATGCAAAAAGCATGAGAGAGCATCAGGCTGACTGGCTCAGTGTCAAGTCATACTTATAAAAGGTATGACTTAAAATGGAAAGCCTTTGTTACAGTTCATGCTGACTAACTCAATGTGTATAGTCCGTGCAGAGAGTTATTTCCCCCTGTTTGTGAATACACAAGCAAGGAAATTGGCTTTAAACACAGAGAGTGTAGACAGTTCATTCGTTTAGTCAAATAAATATTTTCCGATGGACATTTAGCAAGTTCTAATTTATGGGGAACAGATGGTTTTTCTACATTATTAATTGTTTTTCCAGAAGATAAATCTGTGTTACAATTTGTGAGAATTCATGGGCTCTTTTATCATAGGTGAAGCTCTTCCCTGAAACCACTTGTTTTTTTTAAAAATAAAAAACCAAAGTGACCTCATAAAACCTCCAGAGACTATTGCTATATTGTATTCTGTTTTTTCTTAGAGGTAAAGGCTGTTAAAGATGATGTTGTGCTCTTCCCTGGGAGGAAAATCCTTAAGTGTTTATAGGATGCAGGTGTAATAGAAGTTCACTAAACTGGCTCTGCTTTTAACTCAGGTAAGATGCAATGGCATCAGATCAAGATGTCAGATGTGTAAGTCCTGAAAACTCCTTTGAATCCACTTGTGTTCAAAATTAAGTGTTCAGAATTTCCTGATAATGAAGAAGTTTTATTCTTGTTTTGGGACTGGAGAGCAAACGGTTTGATTTTTATGACTTCATCCTTGTCCCACTAAAATAAACACTTTACCCCTTGCTGTTGGAACAAGAACAGGAACTGGGGGCTCTTACCCTATAAATGCTCCTGCCAGAAGCATATTTTTAAGTTTGATTTAAAGCATATTCAGAATTTAGAGTAATTGGAGCAATACCATGAAGTTTTAACCTTAATAACCTAGAAGCTGGTTTGACAAGGCTTTCACAGCAGAAGTCACTGTTGTATAAGCCTTCACAGACACAATGCCTTTCTCATTACGGAAACATATGTACAGCTTGAGTAGCATTTTATTTTTATGACATATTCAGAGCTCTCTACAATCCTTTAAGGTATATTCATACAAAGTTGTGGAGGAAGCCCCCTAAGACACAAGTATTTGAAATACCAGTGTCTAGTTATGTTGACCTTGAACTTTACATTTTAAAGGTCCAGAGTTCAGTGACAGCAGCATTTTTCCCACTGACAGATGTACATTTTTTAGGTACCAGCTTCCAAAGTTAGGCATACAGAACTTCCTCTTACTTGAAAAAAATACAGCTTTGCGTCTTTCTTTTGTTTAGACACCAATGTAAGTAATACAGTCATTAACTTGTCAACAAACTACTCTGCCATGTGTTGCTGTCTTGTACGCAGCATATGCAAATTCTCCCAGTGCCTCATAAGAAGTTGCTACATGTCTTTCCTTTTGCGATCCATGCATTGGGCCATGACCTTTCTCTTCTAAATTTCTTTAATCAAGTTACAGACACCTCTGTGAGAAGGTTTTGAAGTGATCTGTGCCCTGTTGCCAGGGCTAACCTCTACCATCAAAGGGCACAAGAAACAGTCTTGTTCTGCCGCAAGTGGGAGTGTGGCTGTGGTCCAGCTCTGCCTGCTGTGTGCTTGCTCTGTACGGTTTGGGTTGCTGTTTTTAAGGGACTGAGAAGCTGTTTGTGTTTCTTGCTTCACTTCTCACCCTGCTGGAGGACCCAGAGCTCCTATTTGCTACCCTTTATTTTTTTCATTTGCTTTGAGACCTGTAAAACTGTAATTACCTGGATTTTACAGGTGTCTTACCTGTTTGTACAAAATCTAGTACATTCTAGAGGGAATGGGGCAGGAAGGTCAGTGAATGGTTGGCTGTTACTTCGAACAGAAAAATAATTAAAACAAACCCTTAAACCGTGAAGTGATCTGTGAGAGGTAGAGCACCACGTTACCAGATGTGATTGCAGAGGCAATTTTGTTTTTTATTTTTGAGTGCCTTTGTTTCTTGGAAGAGCCTGTATTTTATCACAGAAGATAAAACTGTCCTTTTTATGCAGTTTACCATCTTTTTGCAGATATCTTACAAATAGGAAACTACATCCTGTTTTACAGATAGGAAGCTGAGACGCAAATAGAGACAAATTTTTAAGAAATCATAAGCGATTTTTTAAAAACTTATAATGCTCTAAATGATTCTGTAAAGAGGAGAGGCACGTATGTAGCTTAATAGGAGAACTGTGCTGCATGATACTGCATAAAGTGTCAAACTACCTTAGTGCAGCTCATTTCAGTGCACTCACTGAGGCAAATGATTACTTCAGGAAATAACATTTCAGGATCTCACAATCAGCATTTCTCCGAGTTTACTCCTCACATCATTCTGCTCCTATTTCTTCTGGTCTTCCAGAATGGACTTTGAGCTCTTGCTGTAGTGACGCTGAAGGCAATAGAGTTTCTCCTGCCGCTCTAAAGGCAAAACTTGTTGTTGCCTCTTGTCGTTGTTTAGCAGCCCAACAATTCTCACCTTTGAGGAATGGAGGGGGGGGGGGGGGGGGGGGGG
>WKFP01014812.1:429535-486937 GCA_011057875.1 Pterocles orientalis
GGGGGGGGGGGGGGGGGGGGGGGAGGGGGCAGGGCCACAAACGTGAATTATGGGGTTTTTTCCTTTAAATGCAGAGAGACTGATAGAAGTTAAATTTGGTGCTCTTGGCTTTGTGGGAGTTCTCCTCTCCCCTTTTTTTGAGATGAAGCTGAGTTTATACAAGTAAAAAGCTGGGCAGTCCACATAATGGATATTGCTATGGCCTACAGCCAGAGTTGGTGGAGTCATCAGTCAGTTTTAACCTGATGAAGGATGAAGATGGACATAAAATTCCACTTTCCAACAAGATATAAACATTTTTCTTTTAGGCTGCTTGGTTTTTCCTTTTGGGAAACTTGCAGAACAAAGGGAACAATTTGAAGGAGAAAGGTCTGGACCACATGAGTGCCTAGTTTGGTAGTGGAGTTTGTTCTGGTCTACCCCCATTTGGTACTAGAAGATTAGTCTTCATTATGCAGCCTCTTGGTAGCCCTAGTTTCACATAGGGGAGAGCTGAAATGCAGTTAAATTACAGCCTTGATTTGCACCAAGTAGCGATATCCCACTGGTTTCATTAACGATGGAAGGGAGTCCATGACTGGGAGCTGCATGGTGCAGGTCACTACAGGGTCAGCTGTCCAGTGCTCTCCTCACTGTGCATGAAAATGGGGTGTGCACGCCATTGAACTTATGTGGTCAATCTTTTGTGTCTAGAAAGGGAAAGTGACAGCTGCACAGCTGATGATGTGCAGGAACCTTAAACACAGACTTGACCTGTGACACTTGTGATGATAAAAAGGATGTTAAGTGTGCCTGTATTTACTGACATTTCCTATAAAGTCATTGCCCTTCTAATACAAAGGTATTAATTACAGCTAGAGAGAACATGGTGACTCCAAGGTCAAGAGATGAGAGCATGTAATCTGAAGTTTCTATCATAATTGATTATGCTTATGCTTCAGCTATTAAAAGTTACAAGGTTGCATTTCTTATGTGAATGCTTGCTTCTAATTAAAGAAAATGCATGTGCCTTACGAACTCAAGATTAAATAGATTCTAAATTTTAACTTAATTTCTTAATACCTTTTTCATGTGAATGCTAGCTTACTTATTTTTGGTGCAGATGTGGTTTGTGCATTTGTTGGATGAATTTAAGACTGCATTTGCACTTAGCTAATACCTTTAGAGGCAAGCCTATCAACAAGATAAAATAAGCCTTATAGTCTTGTCTTAGTCTTTTCTTCATCTTTGATGCATCTCCTTTCCCTTTCTCATTTACCGCCTGTCTGTATGGAGGTGCTTCAGTTAATCTAGTCAGGTGAGTTTATACATTGATTTTTCAAACCAAAATGGACAGTATGGATACACTTCTTCAAGAACAGAGGTACTGTGAAGTGAGTTACACTGCAGAAACAAAACCTGCTTGAATTCTGATGAGAGCATTCACATTGCAATGTCAGATGTGCAACTACTTCAATTAAAAATAAATTCAAATTATTTTTCCCTGGTGATTCTTTGCGAACATAAAGGACTCAGTTCTCTTAACTCCAGCATCTTGATAAAAGAATGAATCCATGCACTTTACTCTTCACCCCAGTGCTAATCTCTCTTGTAGCAGAAAGATACGCACAATTTCCTTTATAGGAAATACCCTCTCTTTTCACCAGTAACCTTGCTGCTTTATTTTTGTTTCAACGATATCATTTGTACTCCCTGCCTGCCTTCTTTATGGCTCTCCTATTTATGTTTTCATTGTTTACTAAGGTTTGCGTATACTGGTATATGGAGTATTATTTCTTGACGCAAGTCTTTTATGATGTTTATTGATGAGACATTTGTGAGAACAGTCTCATTGTATCCCGCTCAGTTACCATTTGTGTTTTGCGTTAATGTGCTGCTTTTCAGAAGCCTTTCTGTAAGCTGCATAAAATGAGACTCCCAGCTGAGAGGAGTTCAGAACATCTCCTTTTGGCGTAGTAGCTGCCTTTCCATTTTAACTAAGTAAGATTCAGTGAATGTACTGAGACTTACACGAATGAAACATTTGAAACTACACTAGCTTGGGATGAAGATCTCAAGGGATATCAAGTGTATGCTTCCAAAGACAAGCTTACCTATAGCTGTACCTGTATAGCATATTAATATAATGGGAGATGCTCCTATTGGCCACATAGTTTTGAAATAGTTATTTTTCTTCCATGCTTTTTGAAGCTCTTGATGTGTATCATGACTAGAAGGAAGGATAGTAGCTTACAGACTGCAGTTCTGTCTGTATATGACTGATGTATTTCTATTCCAAGCCGAGATAGCCTTCAGTGTACTGTGGTGTTGGAAGATGCAGAAATAAGGAAGTGGTGACTCAGAAAATCGTCTTCCATTTCTGGGAAATGCTGACTTTGTTTTATAATCCTAGGCAAATCAGTCTGGTTTGACATTAGATAGCCCATGAAAATCTCGGCAGACTTGAACGGAAAAGAGGAAAATATTAGTCATAATATCCTTGAACTGGCATAAATCTGTCCCAACTTGAGAAACTTTGCCCCAGGTTGTACGTATCTTTATCTTTGATACATTTTCTTCCTGGGCCATCTGGACTATGCAGACTCACCCCAAAGAAGTGACGTTCTTTGTGTCACTTGTTTGAGGAATAATACCACTTACGTTTCCTTGCCAGTCTTGCTGACCTCAGGCTGTACCTTTTGATCTATAATTTTGTATAACACCTTGTAGAAAGAGGCTGTAATCTCATTTGTGGCCCCTGTGCAGCCTGAATGGGAAAATTTCTAGAACTGCTGTACATAGAAGAAAATGTTACTGTAACAACTTTTAGATAGCATATCTGTCTGGTGAAAGGGGCTGGTCTGGAGCTGCCAAAACAGCAATTGAGACACAAAATAGAGCATTATTTGTCGGTTGCAGAATGTTCAGTGCTTTGCAGCATCCAGCTGAGACAGCGGTGAAGTGACAGGAGAGAAGCAGCCACTGCCCCTGTTCTCCTCCCTGCCCTGCCTTGCTGGTTTGTGTTATTTGGGAGCCTATAAGAATGATCAAAGGCATTTTCAATGCTTGTGAAAATGCCTTACTATCGGGCCTGTTCCCACAATCTGTCACAAAATTTCAGCAAATAAAAATACTGTATTTGGCAAACAGACTTTAAAAGGAGGAAAAAACAAAGAGTGCAAGTGTTACAATGCAATTTCTGATTTTTAGGGAATAAAACTTTACATTTTGCAGACACAGGTAACAATTTCAAATAACTAAGCTGCAGAAAATTGGTGAATGAAATATATATAAATATATTTAGTGCAGGTTTTCAAGCATTTAGCTACATGTCTGTCTACGCAAAGTTTTGCCTATAAAGAGAAATTTATTGATTGCAGAGCAAATATGTGCCCCTTCAGTCTTTCCCAGTAAAGAAAATAGCATTTTGTGACATGGGAAAAAGTAGTTGATTTTCAAAGCGTATCTAAAGCAGCGAAGGCTGAGGGCAGGTCTGCAGTGGTAAGCTTTCCTGCCAGATGCTGTCAAGTGACAATATTGACAGCTGTAGCATCACTGGAATACACATTTTTGGCTGTTTCTGCCAGCATAGTGAACTTCTCACAAAGATGTTTTATATCTGCAGAAGATGTAGGCATGCACTGGAAAGAGCCCAGGGCTTTCACCTGTTGACATCACCATTGTGCTGGCACTGTGCCTGCAGAAGTCTGTCTGTGAAAGGGCTGTGGTGTTCAGGGAAGAAATCCAAGTTGTAGAAAAGTGAGCATTAGTGCTTGAGTAAGGAACAAGCTAAGGTAAATGAAGACCATCCATGTTACAAGAACTTTGTAAGAAAAAGTAATACAATTAGATTGCATGCCCTGGGCATCTTGCATGTAATTTTGGACAGTAAATATTTATTTCAGGGGATGCTGCCTCACCAGGAAACCTGGACATTTGTGGGAAGGAGCATCACAAGTGCTATAGACGGGTCGCTCCTGAGACCATAGGTGCAGATGTCTCTTTGGAGGGCTCCTGTTGCTTATTTACTTGTATTGCTGACAGCTGTTCTCTTCTGCAAGTATGATATCCTGGCCTGATAATCTGGCCAAATTCTAACTTACAGCCTGCTTGACTTAAAATAGCCCATATATTAAAATATGTAATTTCTCTTCTAACTGATGGTGGTGGTTTTAAACAATTTCCATTTTTCACCCCAAATATGGCTCTTTCAACTTTGAATGTTTCTCTATTTCTAGCTTGCTAAAGAACTTGGAAGGCGTTATGCATTGCATGCACAAGACAAGCTATTATAAATATTTAGCTAGTTAAAGCATTTGTGATTTTTCAACTTCAAAGTTAGAAGTAAATGGGATACTTGTAATGACTCTTGCATTTTTAACAGAAAGTTATCTAAGTAAATCTTTCACAATAGTTTGGGACTTTTCGTGGTGTGCCAAAATACATCCATCCTACCTCAGTGCCACTGGGATTCAGAAACTAGACAAAGTGTCAGAGAGACTAAAACAAAGACTCATGCCTGGAATATTCCTAAAATACTCTGACGGCATCAGTGCTCTCTGAGTGCCATTCAGAATGCTGTTGCTTGTCCGTTCCTTTCTTCAGACCATTCTCAGCAATCCTGTAACCTTTCAGGGAGTGGGAGACAGCTTAGACTGCTCCCCCCACCTCCTGTTGGATTTTTACAAGACCGAGGTTTCCCATTTTCCAGATGAGAATCCTTAATTGCTGTGGCAAATGAAACTTGCTCTTCTATCTTAACAGGCTTGTTTTAATGGGAAAACAGCAAGGCCTGCTCAGTTTTTTCAAGGGACAGTTGAAGAGTTTCAACAGTTGGGGCAGGGATGACAACAATACTTCAGGCTCATCCTGAATCTGAGTAAGCAGGACCCTGCAGAACAGGATGAGTTACCTCCAATGGGGTTTTTTACTTCAAGGAGTCACGCAGGCATTTAGCATTTTTTCTTTTTTTTACTGACTAGTTTTAAACAGCTCCCTTTCTCATGTTTGAACACCCGTGTTGAAGCACCTGCCTTTCCTAAAGCACTGTGTCCTCTCCGCGTTCACCCAGAGTGAAAAACCAGTTTTCACAGCATCTGTACCTGGTTATATCTAGCCATCCGACTTCCTACATGTCAGGAGGGTGTTCCTGGCTCCTCCTATTAGTCCATTCAAGTATTTGTATATATTTAATGTCTGACACTATAGTATGTGTTTAATGGTTTTTACCCAACCTTAAAATATGGTGTATGACACAGTAATCTGTTTGTTTACTTGCTTCCATTTTGATGATTCTAACCCAAGATTTTGGTCTGGCTGTGTCCCTGTTTAGTACTTGAATTGTATGTTTCCTCTTAGTCTATGATTTTTGAAAACCACACCAGCCTTACTACTAGTAGTTTACCATTTGCACTCTGTTTATATGGTTATTTTCTGACAAAAAAAAAATAATTTACTGGTTGGAGAGGATAAATCAGTAAAATAGGTTTCCCTTTTTCTCAGGAAAGCAGAGATGTTCTAATGGAGTCTGTTTTTGTGTTTTTCTTTTTCTTTCTGTCAAAAGCTCTGTGTAGTCCCTAGAAGACCGTATAGCCTCTCCAGGCCATGCTATTCAGCTATAGAGTAGGAGCATAGGTACATCCTTCCCTCTTAGAAACGTTTTCTGGATAATATTGCGAGGTGCTTAAATGTAACAGTACTGGAGTCTGCATTGTAATTGGATAAATGTTTTTTAGCTATTTGATTAATATCATGTTATTAGAGCTGGACAAATAACTGAAAGTACATTTTGTCTCTGTTTTAAGAAAATGGAGAATTTTATCTATGAGCAGTATTCTCATCTTAACAGTATTTTAGCAAAGAGAAGAAGATTGAAGAAATCTGTGGAAAAGAATGTTTGTGAAACAGCTAATCTTAAACAAACAAAAGTCAAGTATTTACAGAAGGCAAATGTTGAACTCTAAGACACAACTATTTGCAAAAGGAGCCTGCTTTCACTCAAAGTAATGGAAACAGCTCACATGGGCTATTTATCAAGTGCTCTAAAAGGCTAAGGTCTAAAAAAAAATTTAAATTGCTCAGAGTCTTTAGGCTAAAAACTTATTGCAGAAATTACTTTGCGAGTATTAAGAAATGTGAGAATTGGAAAATGTTCAATGGCAATTCATAAACAAAATATTTTTTCATGTACATTTATCTCCTGAGTCGTTAGTGCTGTGTCTAAATGTTACTTTTTCCTTGTAGTCAGGCATGAAGAGAAGGGGGAATGGAACTCTGAAAAGGAAAGTATTCAAGATTATCTTAAGAATATGGAAAAGTTCCACTATGAAAGTCTTTCCTGCATTTCAGACCAGGTTTAGATCATAACCAACATACCCAGGGTGGCATGAGCACTGCACAGTCTCAGAGCCACCCTTACCTGCTTCCCCCTTTGTAAAGGCACCACAAACCACGGGACAGAGCATTACGCATTTTTTTTGTGGTTTTATTTTAATTGGACTGGATTTAAGCTATGTCTATGTGTGCATTCAAGAAGCTGTGGTTTTCATATTTTTTTTGTTGAGACTGACCAGAACTGATAATTTATGGCATGTAGAGCTGATGACTTAGCATTTTCCAGCTTAGATCTGGAGCCAAGCACTGCGGTAATTATTTTGCAGTTGATTTCTAAAGGACCTTTGAAAACTCAGCTTGCGGCTGGGTAAGGCTCAGAGGCAGTGCAGCCGGAGCACTGACAAAATGGCAAAGGGGGTCACTAGCAGTACATGCAAACTCCAAATCTCACTGTTGCCCTTCTTTTCCAAAAGAAGCTTCCATTCTGTGATGAAAGTGACTGATGTTCCTCTGTAGCAAATAGCAAAACTATGGCAGGTATATATATAGTTTGCTGAAAAGCTGTGCTAAAATGATTGCAACTAAATACATCATGTTTTGTAACTTCTTGCAACGACTGAGCATCCATAATCACATTATTCAACAGCCTGCGGGTCTCTCAATCTGCTTTTTGCATTTAAGTGTCACTTCTTGATTATTCTATTAAGCTCAAAAGGCAAACTGAGATGAAATTTATTTCAGAAAGGTAAAATGCACAAGGAAGTCAAGATACTGCTCTAACTAAGGGGATATATGGAAACTGCATGTTAAGTGTAAAGTTTATCTCTGTCTAGATTTTCCCTGGATCTCTGTATGGCCCTTTTCTTATTGGGGGATGATGAAAACAAGGGAGAAGTAGTTTCTAGCCATACTTGCATATAGGATATAGTTGCTTCCCTTTCTTCCTCTGCAGTTTGCGTTATATTCCACAGTAATTGTGCCAGTTTAATGTGTCCCATAGGTCTCTTTAGTAATTTCATGGGAATGTTACTTCTTTTATAACCTGACAGCTTTTAAAATAACACTTCAAAGACAACTTTTTTCTAATTAGACAGAATGTGAGCCACTGTCCTCCCTTCTCTTTCTTCAAGTCATTTGAGAGTCAGCTCCCATACTGAGTTAATGCCCCACTGACCTGTGTGCAGCTACCCTGGTGTATACTATCATTTAGTATGAACAACAGTTTCAAAGTACTGTGTATGTACTACTCAGACATGTCATCATGACTGATGGAGGTTTTCAAGTGTTCTTAAAAGCTCCAGTCCTCCAGAACTGCTGAAACTTCACTGATGTTACCTATGTAGCCATGGTGAGAAACTAGGTATTGACATGAGCTCATAATTTGCAACAGCACCTACAAAAAAAATTGAAGATGCACATTAATGTCATAAATTATATCGAGAAGGCTTAGAGGAACAGCTTCACGTATACTCTAAAACAGTATATGTATATGCATTTTATATATGCAGCAAGACTCAAATACTGTGCAGAGCCTTGGCATGAGCATCTATCCACTGGGTCTTGAGTTGCATGAAATGTCATTAAGGCTCCAGGGAGACCTTTCTAGCAGCCTTCCAGAACTTAAAGGGGGCCTACAGGAGAGATGGGGGGGAATGAGGGGTGATGGTTTGAAGCTGAATGGGGGTAGATTTAGATTAGATATTAGGAAGAAATATTTCACTGTGAGGGTGGTGAGGCACTGGAACAGGTTGCCCAGGGAGATTGTGGATGCCCCATCCCTGGAGGTGTTCAAGGCCAGGCTGGATGAGGCTCTGAGCAACCTGGTCTAGTGGAAAGGTCCCCCTGCCCATGGCAGGGGGGTTGGAACTTGATGATCTTTAGGGTCCCTTTCAACCCAGAACATTCTATTATTCTATGTTTCTACAAAATGCTTTGAGAAGCTGGAAGTGCTTCTTACTTTTGAAACAGATCTTTCAAAATGTCAGGTGCAATTTCATGCATTTTAGGGTAATGCAGAGAGTCCAAATCAAACTGTGATTGAAAAAGTCTTGAACTGCCTCTTTCCATGGAAGCCTGTATTAAAGTAGCCCAACTCTAAAAATAGAAGGGGGAGGGGGACTGTAAGCCACAAAGTGTTTCACTTTCTTCAAAGCCACCTCTTGTATGCCTTTTCTGGTGCACAGAAAGAATAAAAAAAATGAAAGTCACTATCACAAACCCCAACTCTTTTTGCTATATCTAGCAGAATACTCTTTTTACTTCTCTCTCACCAATACATCACTTCATTTCACTTGCTTCCAGTGTCTGAACACTGTCTATGAAGCCTGGCTTCCAGTGATATGTATAGATTGAGTGTCTTGCTTGGAGATGTCTTGGCATAGAACATTTTCTGAAACAATAGTTTGTTCATAGTCTCTCTTTTGGGTTTAATGGCTGCTTTTTTTTTTTTTTTTTTTTTTTTTTTACTGTGCTATTTTTTCCACTGAAGCATTTTAGGGTTTTTTGTTTGTTTTTAAGTCCGTCTCACCTGGATTTCTTGCTTCTGTTGTTCCAGTATTCTGGAAAATGCACTGTCTCATTCATCTGCTACAGTTGACCCTTATTTCCATCCCTCCAGGCTAAACATTCACTCTACCTGTAATTGCTCTTTTCTTGATTTTTTCTGTGCTGGCCTCCTTGTCTTTATCCTGGGAAGATCTGCTAATTTATTAATCTTTGCTCCTCTTCTTGTCTGAACAGTCAAGTACTGGGAGGGGTTAATGTTTTTTTCAGTCTAAGACAATCCTAAAGTGTCTTTGTAGGTATTGCAGCAACCAAAGACTTTGTAAAGAGTGTAACTTCATCCTTTAACCCTTTCGTTCCAGGAGTATTACATTTTGATTCTTCTTGTAGCAGATATTTCCCTGTGCAGGGATACACTTTTGGACATGACACCACCTAGCTACTATAAGTGACTGCAAGATAACTAAGATCTCCACATATTCTCCCCATGTTTTCCTTTCATTTGGACTTTGTTCAAGGCCTACTGTATAATTTTTTTCCAGTCCTCATGTTGTGGACTGTTTCCTTGCTTCCTTTCCTGGCAGTCTCTTTTCTTGCATTGTAGCTCCCACAGCTTCTGTTGGCCAGTACCTCTGAAATCTCCCCAGATCAGAGATGGTTTCTCTGGCTGCTGTGTCTGTCGCCCTGTGAATGTGGATGAAGGCCCTTCTTTAACTGCTCCTAGGCCACTGCTTCCCATAGACACAGATACCTCATCTTACCATCTCCTGGTTAGTGAGACTACATCCAAGGTCTCTGCAGAGACTCTTTTTCAGCACACAGCAGGACTTTATCTTCTACACCTGTTCTCTGACAAACATCTTTGTGTACTTAGACTTACCAGTGACCTACCCATTATAGCTCTTTATGCCCTTTATTATGGCACTTTAATGACTTCCATCTATCAAAATATAGCTGAGAATTCCTAGTCTTCCATATGCACTTAGAGCTGATGGGAGGGGGAATGTCACATGCAGGCAATGAGAGTGCCTTGCTTAGTGAGCTGAATAATTAGTAATTTACAAATTTAGCAAACAGTAAACGTGCTCTTGACCTCCCATTCGCACCAGCTGCCTGATGAGGCACCCAGCTGACATGTCCAGCTGCCTAATGCCTCCTCCCCATGTAAAGCCCCCACCGAAGCTCCTGCTTGCTCTCTGCACTGGTGTTTCAGAAGACAGCATGGTACTGCCTACACTGCATTGTGCTTTCTGATTCATACTAATCCCCTCATCTTCCTATGGAACATTAAACATAATCACGATATTGAAAATGAAGGCGTTGCAGATTTAAAAGTGGGATCTGCTTAACTAAAAATAGCATTAGAGCAAACCCTGTCCTTCTGTGCTGAAGGACTGGCTGGTATTTACAGTGCTGTACAGTCATCAGACTCAAGCATAGGAATAGGAAAGAATGCCAGCCAAGAGGGACCAGGAATTACAGGCTTGTCCTGGTTTATTCCAAGATCTGCTCCTCCTCTGCTGTATGACCTTGAGCTTGTCACATGGTATGCCCAAACCACCATTTATTCTTCCATAATATAGTTATAAAGCTGGTTTTGCAACTCCTGGGTGTGAATGAAAGAATTCGTATTTGCAGAGCACTTGAGGATCCTTAGAGCTGTAGTAGTGATCAGCAGGAGACCACAGATATATTCAGTACTATTTATTTCTCTAAATTCTAAAAGAAAAAGATTTTTTTACAATAGAAAAATTCAAATAGTTCCTTGGAAAGAAAACATCTTTGTCTTGGAATAAAAGGTCAAGACACAGCAACAATGCACTGTCCAATCGTGATTTCTAGATTCACTTGGGATGACACTATGTAGTTTCAAGCTGGCTTTTAAATAGTGTACCAAGGCAACTACAACGGAAGGAAAACAGTGTTTTCTTAGCATATTCCCATTTAGCTTTCTGCTTTACACAACTTTGCTATTTCCCTTTACACTCAACTCCCATGCAAATCTGTCAAAGTAGTGCTGACTCTCAAAACAAGACCATATTTGCAAGAAGAAAGTCTGAGCTTTCAGTAGCTAAATTGTATAAGTGACATCTCATGAACTCTTTCCCCCCTCTCTAAAGGATTCATTATTTTCATTAAGCTGATGTGTAAATTCAGAGAGGTTGTTGCAAATTTAATGTTGAAAGGATTTGGTGAAGAGCTAGAAATATTTTAATATTAAATCAGTCTCTCTCCTTAATCCCTTAATTCGAAAGGCTGAGGCTCTAAGGAAAACACCAACTGTCACAAGTCTTGCCAATCTACTTATGCATCTCGCTATATCAGTTTTCCTTCCCTTCACTTTCCTTATTCTCTGCAGTTGACTCAGGCTTTTTTCTAGGTCTTAAAGCCTATTTAAAACTCTACAGCTTGCCTCCCACACTGTCCTCTTTAACAAGCAGCTACAGTCTGTGTTCAGACATCCTGTGATCTGCTTAGGGCCAAGGCCTGCAAGCTAGTCTGGCTATTGTACATTGGCAGCGCAATCTAAACACCCCAACTTGTTTACTCAGATCCAGTGAGAGTGTATTGAGTAAGCTGATTACTACAGGTGTCATTAGCACTGGTGAGCCAATTAAAGCCCTATTCCATTAGTTCTTTTTCCTCTTCTCCTTCTTTAAAGTGACTAAAAGAACCTAAGAAGGAGATGTCTTTCCCTTTTGTCAGAGCTAACTTGTCTTTGATAGACATCGGTGATTCTAGGGCTTTCAGAGTACTTAAGATACTAGCCTGTGTGCTCAGCTTAGGTAAGTCTCACGATCAATTGTGTCGTCTTAAGCCAACAGGGCACCTCTTGCAGACTTATCTCGCTGCTTCCAAGGGAGATATTTTTTTTTTTTTAAATGCTCAGTGAACAGGATGCAACTTCGGGCAGTCAAAACAATGTAGAAGATAAGAATGGTCTTATCTCTGTAGTCATGGACGGCCCTGCACTGTGAAGGAATAAAAATGCTATAATTACATTTTACCTTATGTAGAGCCAAAAGGAGTTAAGGTCCAGGCTGTGATTTTTGTTGTGACCTGCTGGCTATTACTTTTGGGATGGCTGCCCGAAACCTCGAGAGACAGTATTGTAAACAAGGCTGTGCTTTTCCCTTCTCATTCTTGCTATCTACATTTAGACATGGAGTGATCTGTGGTGAACATACAGGTTTAGTTTCTTTGTGTGTATGAAGCTGTCATTTGCAATATGGTGCTATTGTATTTTTTGTTGTAAAATTAAAATTTTTGAGAGGCCACTCTTAATCTTCTGTGCTCTGCTGAGATTTATTCTGGTTTAGGTATTTTTTAGGCATTTATCACTGGTGTCATAGCTATAAAAGAGAGAGAAGGATAAGCAGACTACAGGAGAAGTTTTTGAACTCAAGGGAATTAATATTTTTCCTTCTATCAGGCTGGATCTGCTCTCTTGGTAACACACCCATGGTAATAAATCTGGTTCTATATATAGTCATAGATGGCAACAGCCAGCTAAATTGCATATAGACATCACTGAGGACAGATTCCAGGATCCTCTGTTTCAAAAGCTGCAGGTCTCAACCACTGATATTAAAGAACACCTCATGCTATTTTACTGACTAGTAGTCCCTCCTCTGTGAAGGGGAGACTATTACAGACCCAGGAAAGTGCACATGCTTTAACTGATCTGATGCCATCTAGCAGAGGTATACATAAGGTGGTAGAATTAATGTAAAGTTTTTGTTTTATCTCTAATACAGTCAAGCGTACTCTTGGGTGTTGCTAGCTGAAACTCAGATTTTCTGCTTCTAATTAAAAGATCGTCTGTTTTCAATATTCTAGAAAAATGATTCCAGGATAAGAGACATATCCAGAAATAGATGCTTCTCTAATTAGTACACTGAATGCTTATCTGTTTTTCTTGTTCCTAGTATTAAGTGGTTTCAATGTATTTGGTATTCATTTGTATTGCAAGCTACCCAATAAATCAGATGAGATGTGAACCTGTGTCACATAATGGCTAGTCTTAGTTTTTTTAATAAAATAAAATGGTTTATGTATTAAAAATAAAACAATGTATTATTTCATGCCATAGTATGACATTTTACATAAATGGCATGGTAAGCCTAATGCAGGGAATATGGCATGACATAACTACGCTGTGACTTGCCATTTTGAAGGGACATTACTATTTCAAGATCCAATGGTAGCAGAGATACTCTATAAAGAACAGCATTTCTTTTAAGGAGAAATATTGAAGCAAATCCACTCCAAGAGCATTTTATTTTATTTTAATGACCTTCAAAAGCCAACATGATTGCACAACAGTGTTAAGGAAGTAATTAAGAAATTAAAAAAAAAATCTTTCAAAGTAGAAATTCTTTCCAAGCAAGCTCCCATGAATAAGCCTAACCTTTTGCTAGTTAAAGATAAAACTGGAGCATCCTGTTAGAGATATGTAAACTTGTAACAAAATCTGGTTTTATCACATCAGAACCTAGGAAGATCTTGAGAGAGTTGTGCAGACTGTTGATCCAGGTATAAAAGGAGAAGTCAGGAAAGATAAAAGCTGTTGCCAAAAAGCTACATGTATTGGCTGCATCAGTATTCAGGGAGAAGGTGCTCAAAGAAATTCTTCCAGCAGTACACTTAATAAAGAGTGCAATTAGTAGACCCACATGTAGCTCTAATATACTAAAGAGGTAAGAGAACCTGTGTAAAAGGGATGTCAATACATCACACCTCTGTTAACACTGTCAAAGAGCTCATGAGGTAAGGATGCTAAATTATTAGTGTACAGTAGGGTTTTCAGAAAGCATCAAAGAAGGTCCTTTGTGAGGTCTGTAAGGGCAGTTTAGTAACTCTGGGATGAGAGGAATATGCCACTTCTAAATTAAGAGCCAAATAACAGAAAACAAAGGGGAAGACTAAGAGCTTGATTTTCTACCAGGAGGGGTTGACAGTAGCATGTTCCCATGTTATCTGTAGAAGGGAGAAAAAGTGGGATGACCAAAGTTATTTGAGGTGATTGAGTCAAAAGCCAGCTACAGGGAGTTGTAGGATGGCAAATGCAAAGCAACATACAAAGGGAAAAGAAACATAAGTATGTAATTAATGTGATTAAGAGCTAATAGCTTCACTCTGTGTTTCTGAATACTTTTTGAAGAGTCAGTGTAATTTCCATTGTAGTTAAAAAGGTAAATAAGATGTTGGGTATTCTTGAAAAAGAAATAGGAAATAAAATAGAAAACATTTGCTGTACAAATCCATGGGACACAGTCTTCAGTATTGTGTGACTCGTTAGAGGCCCTCAGTATCATGAAACGCTATATGAAAGTTTCCTAGTTCTAAGGAGGATCATCAGAGGTCTGTAACTACTGAGACGCAAAATGGACAGGAGAAATCTGCAGGGGAATACTAAGCTCCCTGAACTCATGAATGATGTAGAGAGGGTGAATAGGAATAAATTATCCCATATCTCAAAATAAAAGAGATAAGAGCCATCCTAAGAGATTTTTTTGTTTCAAGCAAAAAAAAAAGAAAGTGTTTTTTTTTTTTTAATACAGAAAAAATGTTCCATTTAGGTATTCATTGCTACAGGTTTTGTGGGGGAGAAGAGCATACTTGGTTTTGCAAATGCATCTTTAGTGCAGGAGGCCATTGGTGATTGTCAAACATGAACTGCAGGCACCTCCAAAACAAGCAGATTTTAAGCTATTAGTTCTTGGCAAGAAATATACAGGGAAGGAAGCCCCTTTCTGGGCAGTGATCTTTTGTAAACACCCGCTAGTTGCCCCTATGGGAGGGAGAATCCTGTCTAGAGAGTCTGTCTACCACTGTCCTCCAGTATAGCCGTACTCAAGTTAATACTTCTGCAACAAATGCAATGAAACAATGTAAAATACTAGAACACATTAAAAATTAAAATACACATTCCACTGTGAAATAAGGCATTGTTTCCTGGAGTAATTTAGTAAATTTGGTTCTTTGTCTTTTTTGTGTCAGAAACTGATGTGGATTCATCTCACTAACCACTCAAAGCAACAATTCTGACAAGAAAACTGCTTCTGTGATAAACTTTCATCCCACTTTGGTTCTGGTCACAGAATTCTTCTCCTACCAACTTCATACATGTACACATCAGTACATGTTAACATTACTGCCATCCCTGTGGAACTAGTGAACTTCGTACGTGGGCTTCCCATATCATGTAGCCCCAAGGCTTCTTGCTCTTGTTTCCGTGAGGCAGCAGATAACCGAGCACAGTTTTCTAAGTTCTGCAGAAACACCTAATGGAATAGGAAGAAAACAAGGCAGGTAAATAAGTTTGTACAAAGTATATCCCCTAACAATAACAAAACACAGTGAGCTCAGCCCTTTGCAAAGTGAATCCAAGAAGTTTATATGCTGCTCTGCATAGTTAACAATAATCCTGATGAGAATTATGCATGGGCATCAAAAAGAAAAAAACAGCTATCATATTTAAATACTATACGTGAGAAATATAGCCATCAATGTACTAAAATAATTACCTGCATACTTTATGTCAGAAGCCTTGTCAACTTGATAATAGCTTCAATCTTTATCCGGTTACAACATAAAAAAATCTTTGTCGAATGTATGTTGTCATTATAGATTTCATGGGTAAAGCTGTGAATGTATTTGTTAATGATAAGAGATTCTTTCCAAGGCAGCTGAAGTTTGTTTATATTACTTTTTCTAACTTGTCAGACTGAACACATACTTTATTAAGAGACTAAGTAATAATAAACTTTATCTTAATTGTTGTGCTTTACAGGTTTGTTGAGTTTTTCCCCTCTTTGGTTAATGGTACGTTCAGCATCTGCAGCTGGCATCATTATAAATTATGACCCTTATTTGCAGATGGCGTGGGCTGAAGAAGGACAATGCATTTTATAATTTCATTGTATTAATGAACTCTGTCTTCTTTGTCAACAGAGAAACGGAAGATGCTGAAGTGCCAGCTAAGGCAAAATTTTGGATATTTCAGTATAACAAATCAAAAGAATACAGAAACTTTAGCACAGAAATGGAGAAAACAACGTACTTGAGGACAGGAGGAATTTGCCACAATCTGTGCCTTCCTGTGACAGGACTAACCTGGAAAGTAATTAGCATTGCAGGCACTTTTTTCTTCACAACTTCCCGTGTATGTAGATAGCTCTGTGCATCTTCCTTAAAAGCAGTTAACCCAGGCTACAATCTGAAACAGAACTTCTGTGTGCATCTGTATCCATCAGGTGGCAGTTTGGATGAGATCCCAAATGGCAGTTCCCCTGTAGTAAACATATGTAAGTCTTTATTGCATGTTTTTATTTAGAAGTTTAGGAGCTTTTCAATTCAGCAACATCTGAAAGATGTTTTCAATTTTTTCATTCCAGGATCTGTTACAATCTTAGACTTTGTGTACATGAACTATAATACTGTGTCTGCCCCGAGTGAGTGACCATGAAAGGGAAAAGTTTGCAGTTTTGGAAAGGAACTGATGCTAGCAGGAGGTTTTGGTATTCTATATCTACATGTGAAGCAACCCAATAATAATTAGCAAAATTAATTAGCAGTAATTTAAGCATCTATAATTTAAAAAACATGACAAATTCCAAACAACATGCATTGTTTATCTCCATGTAGAAAAGAGTCATCTGCTGTCCTTGCATGATACCTAATCAAACCAGATTTGAATCAAACTAACCACAAGCACAGTTTAAAACAAACATTGTCTAGTTTAAACTGGTGACTATATTAGTATTTTGTCTTTCAGTAATTAATCTTGATTTAGGTAAAGTAGGCTTGTTACTGATCTTTATTAAATTGATCTACTACCCCAAAAATGAGAATATGCAAAGAGATTTACACCTAAATACCCGTGTTAAGTGCATCTTTCATTTGAGTTTGTATAAATCTGTGGTGAGATTAGTTTTTAGTTATTAGGGAGGGAAATGACAATTCAAACACTGGAATATGTATATTTCAGATGTGACCTTGTGGAGCAAGCCAGCTGGGGACACCAGCAGAAACTTGTGCACTTGCAAAAAGGCTGAGCACTTGCTAACAGCTGTTAATGTGTCTGTGGAAAATACTAAGGGTTCCAGAGATTACAGAGGTATAATTTGGCCTGCACTAAAAGTAAGCAGAATACTCACTGGAAAAAGCTCCTGTTGTAATCAATGAGGTTTTGCCATTAGCTATAATGAGAAAAGCACTAATGCTAATGGGTTTTTGTGTACATTATTATTCCAACAGTATTTTATCAAGAGGTTTCCATGTATAGTAGCATATGTGGTTTTATCATGACAGAATCGTATCTGGTGAGCAAAATTTCCCATTATTAGCTATAGATATGTATTAATTGTATTTAGAATGTATCAGAATATAGTATATATTAGAATAGAAGGGGTAAATATTACATAATATACAATATATTTAGAACACATTAGAAGTTTTGGAATGCTGTTAAGATATTAATATTTTATTTTTAATTTTGAGTTCGTTTCACATTCAAAGATGCTGTTGTTTTACAGACTATTAACAAGCTCTCTAATTCATCATTTCAGGCTATGTAAATCATTGTATAATGAACAGGAAAGTATTATTCACAGCAGGTATAATCCTGTATCCTTTTGAAATCAAGAGAGAGAAAGTCTTGTTGTGGCATAATCAGCTGCTACTACTGAAGGATCTGGAACAATGATAGTTAAGGTTTTTCAACTTTTCATAATAATTGGCTCAAATATTAAACTATCGAGCTGTTTGACAGGACTACAGTCTCTATGAATATTAACTCCATAAGTTAGGTGGAACAAGACTAATTCTGACAGGGTTTGAGGGTAAGGGGATGAGGGGTACCTGATCATTAAAAATAATTTCTGTGATATTTTTAATTAAAATGTCTTTGTAGAGGGTAAAAAGTTATATTCCCCCCTCTCCCTCCACTGTTAATTAACCACACTGAGGAGTACTACCTATAACAGATTTGAAGAACTTCATTTTAGATAACCTTATTCTGATGGCAAAGTACCAATATAGCCATGGTGTTTTCTATGGACTCATCCTTAAAATATATCAATGTGTCAATACTCATTTGTCTTACTACTGTCGTTACGAGATAAAATGAATGCTGTTGCTCATAATGTATAGATGAAGACCTCAAAAATGCAGCTGTTTTCTGGTTCTGACAATCTGTTTTATAAATAAAGGAATAAAGATTTTTTCAGAGCACTTAATGTTGCACTTCATGGGCTGACATGGTAGACAAATCAAATCTGAACTTTAGACCACAATGTTAAATTCTAGATGAGAATATCCCCTGCTTTTAAAGCAGTCACTTGGAGAGGAGGTCGATGAGCAGATGTAAAGAATTTTTAAAAGTCTCTTAATATGCCTAAGCTCTGAGGTGCTATTAGTGAGCTTTATACAATTTCTTAGACACAAGGAAAGAACTTTATAGAGAAAAAAGCAGAAAAAAGAAACAATGGAGAAATCACTTAAACACCTATTTGCCCAGCTGGAGTATAGCATCATACTTTTGCATTTTAAGTCCAGCAGATTATAAGTGTCACACTGTATTTTGCTAATGCCTTCAGGAATGCATTGACACTTGGTAAAAGCACAAAACATTTAGGAAATGTTACTTTAGTTACAAAACCAACATGTCTGCACTAATCCCAAATACTAACTAATAAAGCTCTTCTTCTGCTTATGGTAATAAGGAGGAGCATTATGAAAACGGCACTTCCAGTGACATTTTCCAGATGTGAGACATGAGTTTTTATATCATGTATTATAGAGTGAAGTTTGAATGGATTTTGAAAGAAAATAAATATTAACTGAGGTATAATACTTGGAGAGAGACCCCAGACAGCCAAAGAAATGTCATTACTGTACCCATCTTGTTACAACAGTTGGTTTCTTCTTCTGCCTCTTAGATGTTATCATAGCTAGGTGATGCTTACTCCACAACCTTCATATCAATATAGGATCCGATCTTATATGCCTGCAGTTGTTTTGATGCTCCAGAACGCATACACATTCTGCATATTTTTTTGACAGCTAGATTTGAAGTAAAGAAAGGTAAAGTTCTTTTGATAATTGCCATTTCTTCCCATGAATGGAAAAATCTTCCAACAAACTCGCACTGGATTCCATTAGTAAAACAGAAGTACCTCTTGACAATTAGAAGAATACCGAACACCACTTTTTTTCTTAAAACTACCAGCCCTGAGTCTCCAGCCAGAGGTTCTGCACCAGAATAATGCTTTTAGTCACAGTGGCATCAGCATCAAGAATCAAATGAAAAGAAACTGAACTAGAGAGCAAGTACTTTTTTTTCTCATTTTCTTCTGTGCTTATCATCATGCTGGCATTTCAGATATTGATATCACTCAACCTTGAGATGAGCAAAACCTGTCTCTGAGGACAACATGGCAAGTGAAAGAGCAGCTTTTAGACTAGAATCTTTTGAAAACACATCATTGCAGGCAATTGTGAAAATTCAGCATCTGTCTTCTCCAACTAAAAGTTAAACGTAATTTTCTTTCTTCTGTCAGAAAACTGTACACTCTTCCATCTTTTAAATGAGAAACAAAACAAAGACTTGCAGCTTCTTTGAGAATACCTGCATGATCCAGCCACAAGTAGCCAAATTGGGCTTCTTCATTTAGCATCAAATAAGATCATCCCAGAGATGCATTCAGTACTGGGTAAGGTACTGAAGCTACTCAAAACACCTGCTTCAAACATAGTCCAATTTGATTCAACATAATGAAACTTTGCTGACGCTGCAAAACATCCCCGTACAAGTAGGGAAGAAGGCTCTTGTATATCATGAAGCTGTAAACATATCTTTCATTTCCCCTGCTCTTTTGCTGTTGCTATCAAGAGTCATTCAAAGACTGTAAATTGGCATAGTAAATAAAAGAGGAAAAGCTTTTTGTGCAGTGAGGTTTCACATGGCAGATTGACATTTAGAAGCAGTTTTTCTCAATTTGCCAGTTTTCCTGAGATTCTAGGTACAACATTAAGTGTCTTTTGTCTCTGTTACTCATCAATAAAATGGGGAAAATTATACTTTTTAAATTTTATTTCCCTGGGAGGCATTGAAGATAAGTGTATCACAGACTTTAACTTCCACGGATACTTTAGTAATGGGCAGCATAGAAGAATGGAAGGTAATGGCTACTTCAAGAAAGTTGAAATTTAACAAGTTTAGCCAAGGCAAATTCTTAACCACTGAGCAAAAAACAGTCAGATGATGTGGATGATCTTAAAGTATACCAGCTTCCTGAAAAAATATTTTCAGGTAGGAGAACCCTTTCTTGCCTTACAGAGCTTCAGTAAGTGCCCTTATGTCATTTGCGTCTTAATACTTTGGCTTTTCTGCCAAGTGGATTGCACTCGGGAGCAGTTTTCTCTTTATGCAGCAGTACTGTGTGATATGTAGGAAAAGTGAAAACTCAAAACATTTCCTGTAGCTGGTGTTATCATCCCTTATTAGAGCTGAAAGGAAGATGTGAGCAAGTTTCAAGATCACATCTGTGCATTGCAGGTCTGCCCTACTGCACAGGGGTGATTTATTACATCCTAGGTTAACATGTGGTAAAGGAGAAAGAACACTAAAGAAAAGTGCAGGGAGCTATTACTTTTTTTTTTTTTTTTTTTTTTTTTACAGAAACAAGAGTTTCTGATGATCAGAAGGTGTTAAACCTTTCTTTGAGATAGAACAGAAATGTCTTACTGGGTAGAACAGAAATGTCTTAATGGGACATCGAGCGATTTCTATACAGACATGCTGCTTCTGTGCTAAGTTTCATCTATCACTGTCCTTGGGAGTGTTTTGAGAACATTAGCTTTAATGAGAATTGATCTTTCTTAATTTCATAAACTATAGTGAAAAAAAGTGCTGGTAAAATTTTTGAAATTCATACTGCGTTAGAGTAACTCAGGTCTTTGAGTACTCCTTTTTTGTTCCTTTTAGAACACAGTTTATTTTCAAATGTAACAGCATTAATAAGATCACAAAAATGGCATTTATCCTGTCCAATCTGGTTGACTTCTGTTTGGTGTCAGGTTAATTTTAATTTATTGTTTTCTGTGTCATTTTACTAGTGATTGCTGACTGAAGAAAGAAATGTATTTGGCCTTGCTAGACTGGTGCTAAGCTAGAAATGTACTACAGGTACTGTCCAGAAAGACGAACAAAAAGTAAGATCTTTACACAACATGCTACAGCTGGGGTCTTGGGAAAGTGCAGACAGAATTTATTTGAAAACTGCATCCAGGCCAAAGTTGCTGGTTAATGTATTTGTCTTTCAGATAGCTCAGTACTTTCTTCTCTGTTTCCTGTTGAAATTTGGTTTACATGCTGTTTGCCTAGAAATGTTTCAGATACCTCTTTGAATTTCACAAGATATTTCCTGTGTGGTATTGGACCAAAGCTAGCAATGGGAGCAGGGTCAGCTCTTGAAGGCTGAGCTATTTCCTCAGGGTTGCATGTCATTTCTGCTCTTCCTTTGCAATTGTCACTAGATGAGCCTTTTAGTTCAAATAACAGGACAAGAAAGGTTATTAGGCTTTGATTTCCAATTTGAAGTTTGTGATTCTCAATAGATGTTAATATGAAGGCAATGATGGCAGCAGCAACTTATCTATGACAGGCTGTGTGCCTGCTCAGGTGGAGCTGTGTCTAGGACCATCCGTCATTTGGGAGGCAGCACTGTAAACACCCAACTTTGTGCTAAGCTTGACCGGTGTATGAGAGGAAGGGATTGCTGGTTTTTCCAGTTAAAAAGATGTGGTAGGATAGAATATTTTACATTTTTTTAAACCTTTGAAGCAATTTATTTACAACTGTACAGGAAAAAATGATCAAATTCTCTTACTTAGTCTGTGCTTAAAAATTACTAATGATACTGAAATGCTTTCTAGGTAACTTCTTACATTGTTTGAAGACATTAATTAACAGATTAAAATTTTGCTTCATTTAAGCTAAATTTTTTAGACTTTCCCTGCATTGCTTCTCAAGACTGGGATGCTGATGGCCATGTGGAACAATTAATAACTGTTCCTTTTATAACAACTTCTAAGGTTTTGAAAAATCACAATAATGAGTCCCTTCAGTCTTCTATTTTCTACTCTGAATTTCTTCTTTTTGTCAATGGTCCTGTTCCCCTAAGCATATTATCCTGTTTGATGTTTTAATGTGGGCTCCATGCAGCTTGTTTACATCTTACGCAACGCATTGCTCCTGGCTCCTGTTTTAAACGGTATTCCACCCAAAGCTTAATCAGCATGGAGCAAGGTGGAATACTTTAATATGTAATGGATCTGGTCATTTAATGCATTTATGAGAGACCAGATCATAAAGGTCTGCTCACATGGTTGTCTTACTTGTCTTCTGTTTTATTTCAGAGTTTAAAAGAAAAACCTTCTTAAGCTCTGATTTATATTTCCACAGAGCTCATGTTGCCAAGACAACTATAATAAATGTTCTGTTCTGGAAAAACCTCTTGTAGACATAAGAAGCTTTCCCAGATACACTATTGAAGCTGAAATGGTTGTAAAGTGAAATACATAGTGAATTCACTAGCATTTTTCCATATGCTGTCAATTTAATTGTCATGGTGGGATTATTTCCCCCTCTGTGTTTGCAGTTTATGTTATTCTTCATCTTCATTTGAATAGTATGAAGGAAAGAAATCTAATTCATTTTTTCTGATGTTTATTGAATTAAAAAGGAGCAGGAAGTATTTCTGGTCAAATATTTTAGGTAATAGAAATGCACGTTCTCTGTGTTGCTCTGACATTAATTATCAATCTTAATGGGGAAAAAGCGGGGGAGGCTTCATTTCTGCCAGAAATATGTCAGCTGCTAAAGCAACTAAATAAATTAACAAGATTGTTGCTGGGTTTCATATTGATTTCTGGATTTTTTTTTCATTATTTTATATTTCATTTTCTCAGCACTGTATAATGTAACGTCTCCAGGGGCAACAGTTCTGACCCTGGTTCAATTCTGCAAATTTGTAAGCCCTAGAATAGAGATATATAAGCTGCTACCATAATTCTAACAACTACGTCAATTAGACCTGGGCTTTAGTTCATTAACTGCTATTAGCCATTGGTCTTTAGTGTGTTTAAAGGTTTGTACTTGTTTATGAAAGAACCAAAATCATATCGCATGAATTAGGTTACATGGATTGAAATGGATTGGTGCACTTTCATATAGTCTGTACCAGGTAAATTAAAACTGTGGTTGCACGCCATAGTCTCCTCTTGATAAGGAGTCTTGGTCCTTGCATAGACCTGTAGTCCAGTGAGGAATCCTAGCTCACGGAGGAGAAAAGAAGTTGAAGAACACAAACTGTAGATAGTATGAAACACTAGAACAATGCTTTAGAAAGACATTCAAATGAGAAATAAAAGGTATTCAATTTTCATTTCCAAAACTAAGCCAACCTGGGTAAAATCAGCATTGCTGAAAAAATTCCGTTTAACCAATTAGCTAAAATTTCCTGAACAAAATTGTCTGAATTGAAAAATTTCAGCCATTCCTCTATTTTCAGTCAAGGAATGGAAAAGAGACCTGAGATAAAAGAACCAAAAAATGGACAGAACTTGTGTTCACAGGAGCTATTTGGATGAGTAGTTTCCAAAATGTACTGTTTTTGCGAGTAGGTTAAGAGGCAACTGATGAATGCACAAAGGGCTTCAGTTCTCTGGGTTTTTTTCACAGCAGCTAGTTCAGAAAGGTATAGAAGAGATTTCAGAAGTAGAATGAGGAACTGAAGGAAGCAACCAGGAACACATGTAATCCCTTCCTCCCACCAGTGCTCCAGAGGATACAGAGTACTGAAGCTAATTTTAAAAAACTGTCATTAGCCATGATTTTTCAAGAAGGCACAAGTCCTTACAGTTATGGCTGTTCTTGTTCTAAACATGTTTCAGTCATCAAAATTTGAGAGATAGAGACATCTGAAAAGCTATATAACATAATGACTGATTAAAGACTCTGCATCCCCAAGAGAATGTGAACGCTGCTAGGAGAGAATTTTCTTGCTTTTGTAAAAAGCACATACCACTTCTGCTCTTATACAAAGTAATCATTTGAGATGGGTAAAAAGAGGATCTTGGCAACAGCAAGGTCTTTGTGGAGGAATATGTTGCTTTCTGTAGAGTGCCTTCAACGTATTCAAATTTCCTTTCAAGAATCTTATTTTCAGGATTAGCATATTTTTTTATAACTCCTTCTCAGATACACTATGTCACTTGCTCTGACAGTTCCCATTTATAACTGATATCACATGAGCTTCATTAAGACTCAGAGCAGAGCCTGAGCTGTTATGACACAGGATCACATATATGGGCACAGACTTTCTTTGGCAAGTAGTTTAGAGATTTTATTATTATTATTATTAAGATAGCATATCTATACTAAATATAACTGCACTCAAAACTGAAACAAATGGGGGTCCTGAGTCTCATTAAGGTTTTGCTCCATCCTAGATCATCTTGGCAGAGAGATGTGGATGCAATTTCCCAGAAAATTGTCAAACACTTTCAGCCCCGGGAATTAAGAAGATAGACATCAAACTCAAATTTCTTTCATAGTAACGTGTACTCTCATTTCAAGTTATTTTCTTCAATCCAGGTGGAGAGGGCCTGGATCAGGCTGCTAATTTTCACTGTAGGTTTTCACCTTCCTCTCTGCAAAATCACTACGAAAAGTCATTTATGAGTTTTATTTTTTAAGCCCTAGGAGTGATGTCCCTTGACCTCTCCTGTTCCCTTCGTGAGGCACTTTATGACTGAGACCCTCTTTTACCATGCTACCTTTATGGCGCTGTTCTGTGACCTGTCCCATAGGCATGGAATAGATGTTGTGTGACTCTCTCTGATCTAGATAGACATGTATTGCATGGTTGCTTGGAAGTGAGAGTCCTGGCTTAGGTCATTCACACACTGCCCTACCATCCTGTACTCCTGTGCTCCATACGTCCCTGAGAATATTATCAACACTGTTGTAACTGCAGCTAACACAGAGATTAAGAAACTAGCTTTAAACTAGACAAATGAAATACTGCTATCAACATAGCTGTGGCAGACTGCAGCTCAGTGTGGGCTTACTGCCTGAATAATTATTTAACTTCCTGGGCAAGTTTTCTAGCTGAATCGGTCTGCAGCAGTTACATGGCTAGCAGAAGCTGAATTTAGCTGGGTGAACGCTTGGATTAACCTACAGCACAAGCTTAATGCTTGCAAATGAGCTGCAGTAAATGTAAAACAGAGGTGACTGGCATGAACACAAGAGCGTTGGATACTCTTGGATAATCCGTCCCATAAGGTGTTCTTCATTAATTTACTTTGTACACTAGTATAAGTTAAAAATTAGAAGTAATAACTTTCAACCAAAATAAAGGGACTAAAGCAGTATGATAGATCAGTGGAATGGTACAACTTTTTATTTACTCTATCAATCCTGTAGCTCAGCAAATCTGTACTTCTGTCACGTACAGGGTAAGATTCAGAGCTTATATCCTCAAGTAAATGTTGAGAATCTAAATTATACTAGTTCTTGCAACTTCAGGCAAAGGAACTAACTCCCAAAGCAGCTGGATTCCAGGAGAAGTGAAGAAGAAAAAAAAATATAATTACCTACTACTCTCAGAAGTGTTAAAATATATCACCTCTAAGGAAAAAAAGTCTGCTGCATCCTAATAAGAAAGAAAGGGATAAACAAGAGAGATGTATGAATGGGCAACTTGTAGGTGGTGGTAAACTCCATAAATCTTACAGAGCGTTAGCAGCACACTGCTGGGTAGCTATCAAATACACCATGTTACGAATTATAGAAGGAAAGACCTGACCCATGCAGCCATCTGATTACCAATGCCAAGAAGAAGGGACAAAGCAGCCCTTAGAGCAATTTGAATCTCCAATGGGTTGCAAATTCCACTGAAGTCTTCCTCTTCCTTCAGCTATGCTATTATTTCTTCTCATTTTCTCCAAACTGAGGTAAGTAAAAAGTTCATACAGGACAAAACCAAACCCTTTCTAGATGCCTTTTGTTCCTTAGATATACCACACAATGTATATTGATGTTAGGGATTACAAAGCTTCATTGACGTATGTGTCACTGGAATATTACCACCTTTTTGGAAATTTTCCTTCCAGATATTCTAGTACCAAGTGTTTACACACTGCAAGAGATTAGAATGATAAAATAAATAAACACTGTCCAGTTGATTCTGGAAAATCTCAGCTGCTTCACCAATGTGTGTGTGTGTGTATATTCATATATATATATATCAACAAAAAGAATGTGAAATGGAAACCAGAGAAGTTGGAGTGAAACAAGCTGTATTGCTAGTTCTTTAGCTGACTTCATGGAGTAAACTGCCTTCCTCCTTGCTTTTCAGTTTTTCTAGAATCTTTGTAATTCACCATGGTCTCCTTCTTGCTCAATTAATATTTTGTAAGTAGCTTTTGTGTTCACATAAATCTGAACCTCTGTTCTGTTTGAATTTATCACCCTGTTTTCCCTGTAAGCAGTCTATGTTTTGATGCTTTTATACACTGAATTCTCAAAGACTTAAGTAGAACATAAAATACTACCCAGAAAAACATAAAATGGCCCTGTCTATACAGTGAACAGTTTATGGATTCCAAGGGACTTCAGGGAGTGCTAGACGACACATTTGGACTGCAGGGCAAACAGAAAGTTTTGGAGCAGCATGTACATCTGCATGCTTTCTTATTGACTTGACTCTGTAAAGACCCAAGAGCTTTGTCTGTTGCAATGAAACCATAAAGTATTGTTGGTAGGTGGTAGAAAGTGAAGAGCTGTCATGTGGTTTCCTTTGCTGGCATAGCAACAGAATCTATCAGCAGGAACATTTCTCACGTACATTTTGCCACAGTCTAGAAAATGTAAACTTTTACTGAATGAGTATTTTCACAGTACAGAACTGGAGTTGAAGAGTGTGTGTCCTTGGGCAAAAAGCAATTCCCTGGGCTAAAGAAGCTAGAAAGAAAATTATTCTCAGAAAAAATGCCATTTTATTCACTAATCTTATTCTGCATTTTCTTTTTAATCTGTACAGCCATTTATGAAGAACTAAAACAGTTATTACAAAAAAGTGCAAAGTGCTTCCCAGATTTTGTGGACCGCTGCTAGCTTCCTGCCTGCCTTGGCTTCAGAATGAAAGGAAGAAAGGGGGAACCTGGTTACCAGCCAAATCAGGGGTTTCAAGTCTCCTGGGTCCAGGCACGGCTCCCATGCCTCGCCATATTCAGTGCTGTGAAAGGGGAAACACAGAGCTCTACCATTATATTTCTTCTACTCTCTTGCGTGAGTCTTAGCTTGATCGCAAAACTAAACTCAGCTGCAGTGGTGGTGCAAAAAGGTAAGCTTTGCTAGACTTATGCCAAGCATAAGAGAGCCCTCAAAGACAAAGTTTGTTCATGTTTGGTGCCTTTGTGAGAACTTCAACTTTTCTCTGATCTGGATAAGCTGTGTGCAGCACAATCTGTCGACAGGTCTCCAGAACTTTTCCCAGTAGAACGTGGAAAATGGAGCTCAGGCTAGAGCCAGGCTAACAACCAGCGGTACAGGAAGGTGTTTGGGCTGCTGCCTTGCTTATATCTGCCTTTGAACTAGCTTTTAACCTTGCAACATATATCTATACATGTATAACTGGAACATATTGATGTGACTGGGAAGAAAGTGGCAGAAGAGAGCTTATTGAAAGTTTGTCTGATTTCTCACACAGCAGAGACTTCTGGCAGCACTGAGGACTAATTATCAGTCCCATATGAATTACAAAGATTTTCACTACACAGGGTTAGAACTACACCAGCAGACAGTTCATTTCATGCCTTTAATATCCTTCTGCCATGTTTCACAGTCCAATTACTCATTTATTTAGCAAATCAAGCTGAAAGGGAGAGGAAAAGCATTATGTTATAGAGGATATTAGCCATAGAAGTGGCAAGTGGCCTTTATTGTAGAAACTGCCCTTTTTTTTTTTTTTTTTTTTTCCTCTTCATTAACAGCTGGTGATATGAGTGGTATAAAGCTTCGCAGGGAACGGTCTTATCCCACCTTGGCATCCTGCCTTGAATTCCTGTGGGCTGGCTGTTTTAATCAACCAGGTCCTTATTTTCTTTCCCTCCCTCTGTGAGAAGGGCAGGGAAGAGAATAAAGCACTAGACAGAAGAAAGGAATAGCAGGTAAAGCTTGAGGAATACCTTACAAATTAAAACATGAAGAAAAAGAACAAGATGATTCTGTCATTTCCTTAAGATGCACCTCCCAAGCAGAAGGCCAGAGAAAATGTTCTGGCCTAACCTCATAACAGATAAAAAACCCTTCCTTCTCCCTGTTTCGTGATTTTTTTTTAGTGGAATAGGAAAAAGTCAAAATAAGAAATATTTCTTTGTTGTATAATGATGTACGTGAAAAACAGAGAAGTAGAATGCAAAGAATAGAATATAAAATATGAATGTAAGTTTTATAGGATTGAAGGAGAAAAACTCTACAGGCATTTTTCAAAGAGCATTGCTGATTACTGTTACTCCTAGCCATTACTAAGTGCAAACAGAGAAGGACCAGTACTTGAATTCTGGTTTTGAATTATTCATCACTTTTACTTTCATGTAAAAGAACTATTTGCAAAGACTTTAAGCCTTTTAATTTTTTTTTCTTTTCCGCTAAAACATGGAGTCCTCTAAGGAGGACTCTAAGATTTACAGACATGTAACTCTGTTAAAAACCTTACCTAGTTAGAAGTATGAGAGACAGCAAATAGAGTACAAATCCTGAAGTATGTCTGTAACTTCAGCATTCTGATACTCTACAGTATAAATGGCTGAGAAAGTTAGGAGGACAAAGAGGCATTAAAAGTACCATTTGTTGAAGATCTTGCTACAGGACAAGGCCAAGGCCAGGAAGAGAACACAAGCTTGACCCTATGAACCTTGTCACTCTATATCTTACATGTGTGTCCTCCTTGCATCTGGCTATGGAATAGTTGGTCTTAAATGATTAAATTACTTTTTTTCCTCATCTATTCAATTTAAAGTTGCTGACAGCAAGATGGAGTGTCAGAATAATGTGCACTCTTTCAGAAAATTATTCTATTTTGGAAGATGTTTCATTAGCCTTCAAACTTTTCCTTGTCCATTTTCATTTCAAAGCTCCACATATAAGCAGTTATTGTTGTCTCACAGCCTTCTGGTTTGCAGAAAATGTATTGTCATTCTCTGTCCATCTAGTTTTTTATAGTCTCGTTTCCTAAAGAAAGACGACTTCCTATGCTGTCTGTGTCTGTTTCCTGCAATTGCTCTCTCTAAAATCACCTTTAAAACCATTATCTGATTTCATCCTCATTTGACAGAAGTGAAAAAAACCTCTAATAAAATGCAATTTCTACAGATCAAGCAAAATTGTAGGGCTAGAAAGAGGACAGAGGCCCTGCTAGTGCTCTGTCTGAAGGGCAGGCTGCAGAATAAAGCTTTTCTAGTCCTGCTGCCCATGGAACTATTCCCCATCCTCACCCTCCTCCTGTTATTCCCATTGACTTCCTTCAGATGGCTTACTAGTGAGAAAGAAAGCCCATGATGTAAGGTGCTTTTCACATGAGCAGTCACTGTAATTGTTAGAAAACATTGCTGTTAAGTAGAGCTACAGAGGGGACACACGTTTTCTCAAACCCTGATTTTTGTGGGGTTTTGTTTTTTTTTTTCTTACAAAACTGTTTTCAGCTATTAGAACTTAATCATTTTGGAGCTTAGGTTTTGAAAGCTGTTTTCTTTCTTTTTCTCCATGCTTCCATGAGGGGAAAGATTAAATAAATAGAAAAGGTGAAAAGAAACAGAAGAAAACCTCTAAGTTAATTTCTTACTTTTTGCCATTTTCACTGAAATGTTCCCCCCAAAAAATGTTTCAGTCATTTATAGAAGAACCTTTAGTCCTACCATGGTCTGTCTCCTCTCATGGTTCAACCCATTGAATTTTGGGAGACCTGCTTGGCCAACCTAGTTTCTTCATGAGAAACGTCTATTATTAGGAAAGGTTAAAATTTTTACTTTTCCTTTGAGACACAAATTGGCAAACTCTCCAGTAATCTGTCTTGACTATATTGATTTGTACTGCTAATTTTAGAATAGTTTTTGGTTAAAGTAACTGTTTTATCTCAAATGGGATATATGGTAAAAGTCACTACATTTTATTTTCTCCTCTGTTGCTAATGATGAAGAGTCCCTAATGTCTGAATTTTTTCTAGCAAAAATGAAATCAAAATCTGTCAGCTAATAATAGCTCTCTCAGGGATTTGAGGCTTTTGAATCCCTTTACACAGTCTTCTCTCGTATTATTTTGTTCTCTTCTCTTGGCAACTGTTTCGAGTCTGAGATTCCACTTTTTAAGGTACTGTGAATAGTGTCTGTAGAATCTGAATGACTTCAGTTTGCTCAGCCAAAAGGAAAGCTAAGGGCAACGAGGCATCTTGTTATATTTTAGAGGCTCTGTGTTTACTATGAGATGTATTTTTTTGAGATGGATAAGATATGACAGGGTGTCCATTAGGGCTATCCCTTTTTATCCGTCATTATTGAATGAAAATGTCTAATGATCTTAACTGCTGTTTCTGACAGGAGCCCAGAAATCAAGTATTACATCTCAGGCTATGCACACAACCCTTTACAAACATATAAAATGAATAATCAAATGTACCTCTGAAAAGAGAGAACCATTAACTTTTATTTTCTAGAGGAGGAACGCAACCATATGTCCTTGTAAAGATTAAATGAGAAACTTTTTTCAATTAGATCCATTACTTGAGGAACAGATGCCTTAGAGTTCGAAATTGCATTGTGCAAAGAGCTCAGACATGTTGCACAGAACACTACCTGAATGTACAAAATGACTGAATACAGTGTTTTCAGCTCTATTTTTTATGTCATGAGAAACCCTGAGAGAGAAAGTCTTTGTTTTGCCTTAGGGAGAGTATGCAGGCTCAGTGGAGGAGATTGCTAATCACAGATAACACTGTAATGACTCTTGCCATAAAGTAGCCTGCTCCACAGGATAATAGTATTAAAGCCTTCCCTTCTGGAAGAGCAGGCAGTGCACCAGGGCTGAACTGTCCTCCGCAAGCAGGCGGTAACAATTCAAGACTGGGTAGGACCCTGGCATACAGTTCCTGCTGCTGCTATTGAACAGGCAGCTTTCCTCTCTCATCACCTTGTACGTGAACATGGAGGTTTTTATAGCTTTTTCAGAGAAGTGCAGTGCTGGCTGCTAAGACTCACCTTCAGCTGCCCCCTTTCTTTGGAGTGGGAAAATAATTAAGTCAGGGCTATAAGTGAGTAGGCTTTTTTTCCTACAGCAGATGGTTCAGGACATTAGTTTGCATTGCTGACCTGAAGGGATTGGTGATGGGATGCAGAAACTCTTACTCTCGATCATTGCTTCAACTCTGGTCTAATCATTATTTCTGAAGATTTTACATCACTGACTCAGTAGTTCCAAGTCTGAGGTGCTCTGAGATTATGTTGTGGTTAAAGTTCCTTTTCTAATGAAAGAAAAGAAAAAAAAATGAATCTTTGTTGCATATCTCAGAAGAGGACCTTGAGTGAAATGGTCTTAGAGGACTGTCTCTTTTGTAGGGAAAATTCCTCCAGGGCTACCAGTACTGCGTCTTTTCAGTAGGTAAACAAAAGAGCCCATTTATACAGATATCAAACAGCATGTTCACATTTGTTCCAAGTCAATTTAGAAAGAAATTTGCTTGAAAACTGTATTTCAGATGTTTTTCCTATACTGCAGTAATACTTTAAAATAATTAGGAAGGCAGAAATTAAAACATTCATACTAATAATGATAATAACTTCCAAGTTTTTCTTAAAAAAATTCTATGTGGCTAGACAACATTACTGCTACTGAGATCAGTATGAGAACTTACTGTAGGTGAAATAACTTCAAGATTGTAAGTTTGGGGATTTGGTCAGTTAGCAGAAAGTGGCCATCAGACTCCATGCACATTTTGCCTTTGTAACAATTGGTCCCCGATTAAAAAGCTTGTAATAGGGTGAAGTTAACTGAATCAGCCAAAAACCTCCAGGCTCTTCCTATAGTACCTGGGTTGTCTTTTCTACTCAGGACTATACTTCATCATTTGCTGTTTTATTTTATATTGTGGTACATCAATAATGGGAACCACGTGGGTCAGACATCACTGCATTACTAAGATTTTTAAAGCATTAAACTGTCGAAATGTCTTTTGAGGAGCAGGCACCTTTAAAAAGCAATATCTTCTGTCTGCTATCTGGTCATATTTTCTATCTTCTAGATACTGATTTTTTTCCTTACATTACCAGCTGAGAACAGCTTTTCTTGACAATTAGTTGAGCAAATCAATGGAAGAAATATAATTTGTCTGTTTCTAACTGATTACAGAAAGAATGGAGGTGAAGGAGGATTAATTCGCAAGTTCTCTTGAAATAGGGAAATGCTTTATATTTAGAATAGGGAACCATTCTTTCTAGGCAGTGATGAAGAAAAATACTCTAATTTTGTGATCTAAACTGTCAAATAAAGTCCTTGGGAGCATATTTTAAGCAATCACTCTAAGTGTGGCTCTTTGTCATTAACCTGAGATGCTCTCCGGTTGTTATGGCGTATGTTGTGAACAGAAGACTGAGCCTAAACTCAGTACATAAATTTTCTGACACTCTCCTGTTTTGAAGGAAGTACAGGCGATAGCCAGGAAAAAGCCACTTGGCTGAAAGCAGTAATTGCCTGCCTGGCAAAGAAATATTGTCTCTCCTTTGGTTAGAGGCACACAGGGAGGAGGAAGCAGACTGCAGAGAGTCAGAGATAAAGTAGCCAGCAGCACGATCTTCGCCTGGACTGGCTGGGTGACTCCCACCAGCTGAAGCCAGGCTGGGGCTGCCTTTTCTCTGTCCCACATGGCTGTATCATGCACCGGTGCTACAGCTACGTTTTATCCTAAGCGCGGTAGGTGAAGGGAGAACAAATGCCGGCAGCATGTGAGGAGGCCTGCTGTTCCCTACACAGAGCCTGCTCGCAGGGCAGGGTGATGCACAAGTGGACAGCAATGGATCAAAAGTTTGAGGGCCATGCCCTTTCTCTGTTATCAACAGACCTGTCACCACTGCTTACGCTGTGTGTGAAGAGCCCATCTGTCACTTACTACTTAACACTCAAGGGCTAGCAGGAAAATGCGATCCCTAACCCTGCATAGATTAAATTTAAGTTATACACTAGGTATAATTCATCAAAAGATTTTTTTGTCTTAACTGTGAAACTGCACAGGCTGAGTCAACAGCGAAACCCATCTTTTAGTAAAGATCTGGAGTGTTAGGTTAGCAAAATTTGAAAGCTAGAAGAAGAATCCAGGATGTGATTTCCATTCCTATTAAGCAATGAAACTAATTAGTGTTTAAAGGAAATTAAATCAATAGACCAAGATCTGAAAGCTGTCTAAAATAGGCAAAAGCATTTCTTATATGTTGGCTGGTAAGACCACAGTAAGCACAGCCTGGCTTATTAAGGGCTCTGGTTTGCACTGCATTTTATCTTATTCGGTGGACACTGCAAACCTCACTCAGCACAAGCTGATGCTAGTCTGATGAATTATTCCACAGAGACAGTTACCTTTCAAATGCAAAATATTATGTTTTTAAAAAATTTTTTACAGTTGTTTCAATCTAAAAATGTGCATTGGGCTAAGAGTTTGTCTGATATTCTCTGTAATTTTTCTTAGTTTTGGTAAGTTTAGAGGGAAAACACCTTCATATCAAAACTGAATGTTAAAAATAATAGACAAATGTCTGTGCTTCACTTGTAAGCATTATTTGTAGTTATGGTTGATGAATGAAAAAGACAGAAAGATTGAACAGTTTTGCAGGGCTCATAGAAACAAGACAGCTAAAAAAGTTTGTTTATTTTCTTTCTTGTGTTAGCATTACTGTTATTCACTTGGTTGCATTTGTGACTAAAATACACTCTCTCACCATAAGGGTTTAAAATCATTATATCACTATAAAAATTAATTGACACTTACAGAATGTATTTAAGACAAAAATTCATTTTTGCAACTTGAGATGAAAATTGCTGTGTGTTTATGCATTTGACTAATACTAGAGCTAAAGGTATCTAATTAATATGAATTATTAAGTTATTTGCGAGATATTTTAAAAAATAGTGCTCCTACTATTGGGACTAGACTTGTTTTCAGTGGGAGACACTGAAGTGTGATCCCTGTTGAAAATTTTTTCTTTTCATCTGGGTTGAAATTCCAAAAAGTTGTGATGACAACATTTTACTGTCTTATTTTCTTAAAAAAAGTCACTACTGAAAAAATGACAAATCTAATAGCCCACTTGCAAGAAGCATCAATACCTGTTTTACTCATTAACGATTTTTGTCCATTTAGAAGTGGGATATCAAAACTATGAAATCTTGAAATGTACAAATGATTGAATTTTTACATTTTGGAGACAACTCTGGAAGAGGCAGGAGATCCAAAGACAAGCAGATGTGAGGAAACGACAGGTTCTAATGTTGTTTAAGGGCAGCAGGGGAATAATATGCTGTTTAGAGAAACACTTCTATTTTCTGATGCCATCTACAAAGAAGTTAGAATTCTCTTTAGGTATTCCCCATTTAAAAGGTTAATATCAGGTTTTCCTGATATTCCGCTATTGATCAGAAAAGTGGAAGTCTGAGAAAAACTCACAGAATTATACTATATGTACATTATATGTCATTTATATATAATACATAATGATTACATATCACAGTGTATTATTACACAGAAACCTGCAAGAAAATAATCTGTTTCCTGAAGAGGTTGTCATGAGATGACATCCTCCTAGAAAAAAAAAATACCTTCAGTGTAAAAACTATTCAGTGTAGAAAAATTATGTATGTTGTAAAATTCAACCAGTGGATAACTGTGGGCTTTGTTTGGCTTTTGTGTGTGTGTGTTTTTGTTTATTTTTCTAAAAAGAAAGATCAAAACATAATACAATCATTACATTTTCTTCTAATTCAAGATACTAGTGTCCTTTCTGGTAAGGACTAACATTTATCCTGGTTCAATTGCATAGTGACAAATGGCTATTCAAAATATTAGTGTTTCCATAGGCTGAAGCACAGGCAAGCACACAGAAAAATACACCTTTTACAACTAAGCCTCTGATTTTTTGCTGAGATGAAGGAGAAATTGATATACTGTTGGCAATATTCAAAACTTCTGCTTTATCAGATACATGTCGGTTTAGCTGAGTCAAGCTTAGGGAACAACAAATTTGCTATCAAAATCAATTGATGTAAAGAAATTACAATAGAAAATATATTTTCTTACTAAAAACTCTAAAAAATTATCCATTTGTAGAAGGTACTTGGTAGAGAGGTGAATTGTCACTGTGTACCATTTTGAATTTCTTGAATAGGTGGTGAAAAAGGTGTGGATGGACAGAACATTTCAGTAGCTGAATATAATCTTTAATTATCTCATGACACATTCAAAATATATTAATATTTATCTTAATTTTATATTAAGTTTAAGTTGAGTTTCTATATCAAAATTTAATGATAAGCTGCAACTTAGTAGAAATGTGTTGACTTCTCTCTACTCCAAAAAGAAAATGCACAAATCGGTAACGTACGATAAAAGTCAAGAAATCTAGAAATGACCAATCACTGGGCTGCTTCTTATTTTGGGCATTTAGTACAAGGCCCCTTGAACTGATGTCAGAGGAATTCACTGGAGGAGCAGTCATTTCTAACAGTGTGTGATTTGGCATCCCAAAGTGAAGGCATCCAAAGTCACTCTGGGAAACCTCATGGCAAGCTTTAATGTTAAATCTGTAGTCTTCTGTCCCCCTTTCAGATGGTGCCCAAAGGTTTACCCTCATAAACTGGTATTTTTGGTGACACAACCTACCTTTATTAGAAACAAACATGTTGTGTATGGTGCCCATCCAAACAACCATTTCCTGCCAGCTCTATCTCCTTGAGTTAGTATACCCCATGTGTGCCAAATGCAGACCTTGAAGTCTCGTAGGAACTCCACCTCTACAGCTATGCTGCAATGTAAACCTCTTGGCACTTCTAAAACAGCAGTTCCACATATCAAAGCCGTGCTTGTCTCAATTTGTTTTCAGATTTCATCATCTGCTGTAACAGCTGTCCCTTAAGTAGCCCAGAATAGTCTCTGCAGACAAATCTCACCATGGGAATTCTCCTCCAAGGAAAATCTTGCACTGTGACAATTAACAGAGCACATGTTTGCAGTGATGCATACTAGGCTGTCCTGCTGATAAGATGTTAGAGGAGCCTTGGCAAAGGAAGTTGACTTGTTTCAGTGATGGGTGTAGAACAGCATATGCAAACTTCTTCTGCATAGTAAAATATGCCAATGCAGCACGTTTGAACTCAATGTTCAAATTGAGTATCTAAGACTGGAAGTGAGAATTGGCATTAACTGCTTAGCTTGCACTTGATTCTGTCGTTTTGTGTAGGTTACCAAGCTGTTTCATTATTTTCCAACTGTGAGTGGAAGAGAATATTTCTCACACTCTTCTACAGATGTTGGGGGTCATAGTGAGGCTTGGATTCATAAAAGTTGTTAGAGGTTTACTGAAAGCTGTAGTGCAGGGGGTCTAATGTAAAGCTTTGATGTAGGGGGCCCAATTTCAGAATGGCCTCAACTCCTGTGTCATACTTTCCTTCTGATAAGCAAGTGTTTTGTTGTTTTTTTGGTTTTAAAAAATATTTTTCATTCTGCTCAGAAGCCATTGTCATAGCAACTTCCCCTTGAGTTGTCTTTAGGCAGTCACTTTTCATCTTCAGGGCTATCTATGTTACTGTTCTGATTTTACCTGAAACATTAAATGAGGACATCAAGACCTAGTCTCCAACTATGTTTTCTTAGTTTCAGGGAATAAATAAACATCATCTAAAAAAGCATATGTGTATGCTCATACCCTGCAAAAGATATGATTATTTGCTTCTACTATGGTATGATAAATAACTGAGTCCAGGAGTCTTACTTAGAATGGTATTTTACTTAACATAATAGTACAAAGTTAATAATTTTGTCAGAATTTTAGTTTTTCGGGAAGGGGAATATAATTGGAATATAGTCATAATACCTATAAATATAACAAAACGCAGGACACAAAAATCTGATAAAGGCCAAAAACTGGAGCAGCTTTCAAAATGGGACAAATACAATCACCCTAAAATAGTTCTATGCCTCAGGAGAGCTTAAAACAGCTTGTAAAATTCAAGGGTTCTCCTCCTGAATCCCACCTACTCCTACCGCAGCTGTTCCTGCAAAAGGTTCATTCTGCAGAAGTTAGTTTTAATACCAGTTGGAAAAGGAGACTAAAATATTTTTGCTATGATCAGACAAGATGAATTTCACATCTCTTTCTTTGTAAAAGAACTGGCTGAGGCAATGGCAGTCAAGTCACACTTAATCCTTGTTTTGAGGGCTTAAGGGAAATGTAAACCCTGTGCTGGTTCTCAGCTGAAGAATAAATGCAGGGCAAATTCTGTCCCTTCCCTTTATCTACTGGGATGTCTTGCAATAAATAGGAGGCAGTAAAAGGAAATGCAATATACAGCAATTTGCAGATCATTGAGGCTGACTCAGCAAGGTCTCTCTCCGTATTAGATGAAGTTCAAGTTGTCAGTGCAGTATGCTTTATCCTTTTGTCATCCATTTGCAAAAATGGGTGTTCAAGTTACTGTTTCTGCTGCTTCACTAAGCAGGTGAAAGGGACTGGCATCACTGAGTAGCCGTGGAGCTCCCCAGTCCCTGGCTCATGTACTTAAGCTGGTCTTACAGGGAGGATTTTGGCATGTCTGTTCAGGCTAATTGGCTTGACAGCTAATTATAGCTAACGAGCCTGAAGCACAAAATAAACATGACATCTATGCTCTGCCTTTTATAACTCTGGCATTTCTCTCATTTTGGTGGAGGTTATTCATGCCACATAGATTGAAATACCTAGTTGATCTTGTTACCCATATGACTGCCCCAAGCACATGGTAATGCCTTTCACAATGCCAAGAAGTGTATGAATAAGGCAATTTAAGCCATTGTAATGTTAACATGGCTCATTCCAACGAGGGCTCTCCCGTTCATTAAGAAATGTGGTTGAAGGATTGAACTAAACCAATGATTATTATTAAGTGGAAGGAGACACACACATTGTCTTCAAAGAAACCGTAACATAGTGAAGTTTTGAGCTGGATGCAATGGGTATTGAAAAGGAAATAACTGCTAATTTATGATATTTTAATGAAAATTAATATTTTAATTCACAACACTAGGAAATATGAATGGCTGATTCTTGAGTTGTAGAAGGAACAACAGTAATACAGCTGAGTTGATTCTGCTGCATATTATGAAAATAAATGTCAAGTTTTACTCTATACTGTTGAAGATAATCATTGTCTTTACTGTTATTAGCAAGTAAAATTACCAAAATAAAAAAAGAATAAAATTTGGCCATCAATTCACTTGTAATTGAGCTGCACTTTTCCAGATCTAAACAAGATGCTTGAAAATCTTGGGGATTTTGGCCCTTGAGGAGGGCCGCAAAGATGATTAGAGGGCTAGAGCACCTCCCACACAAGGATAGGTGTTTAGTTGGAGAAGACTCCAGGTTGTTTAGTTGGAGAAGGCTCCAGGGAGGCCTTATAGCAGCTTTCCAGTACTTACAGAGAGCTACAAGAAAGATGGGGAGGGATATTTATCAGGGTTTGTGGTGATAGGATGAAGGGTGATGGGTTTAAGCTGAAAGAGGGTAGATTTGATTAGATATTAGGAAGAAATTCTTTACCGTGAGGGTGGCGAGCCACTGGAACAGGTTGCCCAGAGAAGCTGTGGATGCCTCATCCCTGGAGGTGTTCAAAGCCAGGTTGATGAGGTAAGTAAGTCCAGAGAGGTTCTCTCTGGACTGGTTCTCTCTACTCTGCCCTGGTGAGACCGCATCTGGAATATTGTGTCCAGTTCTGGGCCCACAAAAATGATGAAGGGAATGGAGCATCTCCCTTATGAGGAAAGGCTGAGGGAGCTGGGTCTCTTTAGCCTGGAAAAGAGGAGACTGAGGGGTGACCTAATCAATGTTTATAAATATGTAAAGTGTGAGTGTCAGGAGGATGGAGCCAGGCTCTTCTCTGTGACATCCAGTGATAGGACAAGGGGCAATGGGTTCAAGCTGGAACATAGGAGGTTCCACTTGAATATGAGAAAAAACTTCTTCATGGTGAGGGTGACAGAGCATTGGAACAGGCTGCCCAGAGAGGTTGTGGAGTCTCCTTCTCTGAAGACATTCAAAACCTGCCTGGATGTGTTCCTGTGTGATCTGATCTAGGTGTTCCTGCTCCGGCAGGGGGATTGGACTAGATGATCTTTTGAGGTCCCTTCCAATCCCTAACATTCTGTGATTCTGTGATTCTGTGGTCCAGTGGAAGGTGTCCCTGCCCACAGCAGGGGGGTTGGACTAGACAATCTCTAAGGTCCCTTCCAACCCAAACTTTTCCATGATTCAGTGAAAATTAAAAGGCTGATCTGAGGTCTCCACATCCTGTTTTGGTGCCAAGACACAGAAGACCCATTGCATTAGTACAAGTATGTATTTGTTAGGTGGAAGTGAGTTCCAGAAATTTTTTTGGCAAGCATACTCTTGACAGTCTTTTCTTTGTGCAGCTGATCTCCAGACTGTAGACAATGAATAGAATTTCACAGGCCTTGCGGTTGTACGTAGGCTCATTTGTTATGTTTCTGGTTTAAATTTTGCCTTACAGGGAGGCTTTGAACACGTAGAGACTTGTCTCTGGTTGAGTTCTTGGTCTGTACAATGGGGATGGTTATTCTTCCTTGTTCAATTAATTATTTAAAAGGCTAGATGAAGCAGAACTACCTTTTCAGGCATCATTTTTATTGCCACTAGTGAAAATAATGCTACCATTATCAGGTTCATTTTAAACTCATTGTCGGCATATAAATGACTACAAACACTGCAGACAAATTACAGCCTGTACCTTAACTGTTTATGAAAGACTCAGATACTGCAATGACAAACATCATGGAAATGTTACAAGCAGTTACAAACCCATATGACTTGTCAAGTCCATTAAGCATAATTTTCAAGGTATTTACTTTATTAAGTAACCTTGTAAAAAGAAAAGGAGACACAAAATAGAGCATCTGGTTCAATGAGATCGATCCTGATTAGGACATCCAGGCCCTATAATAATACAAATAAGATAACATATCTAGATATACTATCTATATAGGTATGTTTAATGCAACTTTTCAATCAAGATTCTAGGAAGAAATTGTCACCTGTATCATGGTGTATCAGATATGTACACACTCAGAGGCCATAAAGGAAGTATTAGATGACTTTTTTAAAAAAAACCAACACTTCTTGTTTTAAAGAAAATTTCTACAATTAAGTATGAAACAGCACCTTCCATGCCAGCAATTCATACTTCATGAGTTCACTTGGCCAAAAATTGTAGTGATAGAAGAATGCAATGTGGATCCTGGAAAGGTTTCAGCTACATATTGACAGGATAAAGAATTGCTAAGGTTAATAGGGGATTTTGAGGGGAAGGGAAGGGAATAAAGAAGTAGGTGTCATTTTCTTAAGTAATTGCTCCATTCACAAAAACAGAGATAAGAAGTATGTGTAAGAAACCTAGGGATGACGGATGGGTTAATCATGACTCAGAAAGCATTTTCAATCTTTTTTTATAGGGGAAAAAATTGCCCCAGCTTTCCTTGAATTCATAGTCAGGGGTTCCCATGAGCCTGCTTCATTCTACCACCGTAAGCAGGATAGGAGACATTCGAATGCCATTTCTTTCATGTTGGATGGCTCTTTCTCCTGGGGTTATTCAATAGGACTTACAGTTCCCACTGCTGTCATAGTATCATAAAAGAGTCATCATTTAATACAGGATTGCATTGTTTCTGATGACATACCAACTTTGATGCCTTCAACCAGTTCCTAAGTAAATGAAGGATGTTTAGTGTGTCCTTGTTTTCATGTATTACAAGATATTATTGATTTTACCTACTGAAATAAATCCACCATTTCCTTGGATTAAATATGTAAAGAATGGGCAAGTCTGGAATTCAATAAGTTTTTCTAGTGAACATCCCTTCCTAAAAGTAGTAGATACATGTGTCAATGCTTTATATGGAATGCTTAAATTATAACAGTTTTTAGACTACTTTTCACAGTCTATATGATTTCCCGTTTGCAATTTCATGCTCACAGAAAATGGTGAAATGCTTATGATATGGGCTTTTTTGAGCCTTTTATTAAGCTGCTTTGTTTACAATTGAGGAAAAAGAAATATACTATATGGATAGGAAGACTCCAGGGATCTATTTCAGGGCCTGTCATCAACCTGCTACCAAATTATATTATTATTATTATTCAGGATTGTCCTCCAATGATTCTGCAGTGCTCAGTTCATAAGCAAAAAAGACTGACTTAGGCAAGACTTCATGCCAGAGATATTAAATGAACTAATTTGTACACCTACCTCATTAGGAGGAATTGCTCAAGAACATGTTATCCTTATATACAGATTGCCCCTGTAAGGCTGCCAATGTCAGCAAGACCTTGGGTGCATCTGTCATGCCAGTGACTGCAGACTCAAAACATTTTCTTGCACGTATTTGTGCGTAAGTGCAAAAAATCTCTGAATAATTTAATTCCCGTGAGTTTACTCCCTTTTCTTGATGGATCATATAAGAAAAAAGCATCTGGAAAAACACTTTTAAAAAAAAGGTTAGATGGTAAAGTCTCTCAGGAACCTTTTTCTGATAATTGACTTTAATATTGAAAGTCCGACTAAGATTTCATCACTTGCATATATATATATGATAAGTTAAAGAATAAATTCCTTTAAATATATTAGCCAAGCAAAAAAGGATTTTGCAACTCCAGAAACAATAATTGTGCAGACTGCCAGGATCTGTTTTTTTATTATCTCAATATACAAATGTCTTTCAGATACTTTGCTAGAAAGGTTTCTTCAGGGCAGGAGTGCTCTGTGGTACTGATGGTTGCTTGCATTGAATTATTCACTGGTTCTCAAGGTAGTCAGTGACAGTTTTCTTCCTGCTACTGCTTTGAGCATCACTACAGCAAGCTCAAACGCTCCATTTTGAGCAAGTGATTGCACGTTGAGAGTGTTGACTCTGTCCAGCAGATCTTGTGATCCTTCGTTTAATGACTGGTATTGTCTTTTGCCACCTCCTATTTGTTTTCAATTTGCTTAATGTGTGCCTTATCCTGCAGTGTTGCCAAAGCTAATAGTTTATGAGACATCTTACCGTAGTAGGGCTACGTGACTTGCATAAATCTACTAAAATGGTAGTCTATTACGTATTGCCTTAAAAATCTAATAAGCATTGAACTTTGTTCCTCAGCCAACTGGCAGACCTTTGTGATACCATTCTGATTTTATGCTGATACACTGATGTAAATCAGCGATAACTAAAGCTAACTAAACTGAGATAACAAAACTGAATCAAAGGCCGAGCAAAGGGTTATACAGAGTGACCCAAAACACGTGCAGAGAATGAGCGCAATGGCACTGATGAGGATGCCACTTTGGGATCCCAGTCTATTCTTCTGCATTTGTGCACATGCACATCCATTCTGATCACATGCCAGGAAAGGCTTGAGCACTAACATTGTTTAACATCAGTGTTTACGGTGGCATCTGGGGTTTGCATGAAAGTGTTTCTGTGGACAAGACATGGAAGTTTAAATTATGAACCTAGACTTCAACAGTAATCTCTGTTGGAGAGATTACTGTAGAAGCAATCTTTCAAAATGGAACCCGTTTATCCCACAGAGGATGCTCTCAACCAAGCTAAAGTATGTATGTCCTGCAAATCTTACATTGTAAAATGTGTGAAAGGGAAAAGTCTTGTTCTTGAAAGAGGATAGACTAGCTGACCTAACAGATATTTTTTCCTTCTGATTTCTAGATTTAATGAGAAAATTATAAATAATCTTCCCTAGCAATCTTATTTTTCAAATAGACATGCTGCTGCAGGAAAGAACCAGAGATTCTCTTCAAAAACAGAGAAGCTGAGAGCTTCCATCAAGAAATACCTGGAATACTAAGTCTCCGTTTTCCAAAAGGTAATGGAAGAAAGCATCACGATAAATGGAAGGAAATGCCATGCCTCGCTTACAAATGTAAATTCCTCCAAGCAGGGTATTTCAAAAGGGAGCCCTGAGGATGGCAGGCATGTGTGCATTTTAATCAGAGTCGAATGGTTAATCACAGAACTGGTCCTCAGATGTTAAATGCCTCAGCCCCACATCCAGCTGCTGATGAGAGGCTGTCTCCCTAGGTAAGCTTGGGCATGGTGGGTATAACTTTTGAATCTGTCAGTCAGAAGATTTCCAGTCAACCTAGTTCACAACCCCAGTCTGCTGCCAGAAAGGACTCCTGTTAGTCTTAACCTTGCAGGTTGCACAGAGCCAGTTCTGCTACAGAATGTTGTCGTTCATGACACTTCCCTATGCTGAATCAGCAAAGGTGGGGAGGAAACGTACTCTAATTTTGAATTTAAGAGTTACCTCACAGTTTTCTAAGCAACTCTTTTGGGGATAAATAACAGCAATTTTTTTGTCCTTCTACTACAAAAGGGAAATTTATGTAACGGACATCAGATAGTGAGATTGTGCTTTCCTGTGTAATAGGAAGGTGATGTTGAATTTGGCATCTGGTGAATGCAGTCTAAGTTTATGAGATGGTTAACCAAATTGAATACTTCTGCTGGCACCCTCTTTGAGGACAGTGATACTCTCAGCCTTGGGTTTGAAAGCACGAGCATTCCAGCTTTGCCATTGTGTTCAACATCAATCTGCAAACTAATGTGGTCTAAAGTTGGAAAAAAGCCACTGCCATAATATTAAGCAGATAATGGCTCCTAGTTAGTGATATTGATTAAGTTCTGCCCTGCCACAAAATAACTTTTAAAAAAACTTCTGGCAGATAGATGTGTTCAAGGACAAGTCAACTTCCTTTAATGCACATGAGGAAGGGAAGATTCTACTGTCCCTAGTAGGAAGGAGTGAGCTATCTGAATAGAAGTGATGTAATTAATTTCTGAATTCCCTTCCACAACTGAACTGTTATACAGCTGCAGAATTCTGTGCATCCAGAGACAGCCAGAGTCCACTGACTCTCAGCACTCTTTCTTTTTCTCCCCTCACTTCATCTGCTCATATAGCACCTGTATTTCTATGCCTCACTGAGTCTCCACCTGTTTCTATAATGCATGTCTTTCTCCTCTGCTCACAGCCCTTGAAATTTGTAATAGAGGTAGGGAGACATCAGGAATGAGTGCCTCAACATGTTCATCATACAAAGTCTTTGCACAAACACTCCTACCTGCCACAGCATCTCTCAAACTTGTTCCTGCTCCTCCAGGGCAGCTTTAGGCTATTTCTAATAGCCAACCAGCTGGCTCAAATAAGCAGTTAAATCTCATTTCACCCAGCTGTTGCTGCTGATGCAATTTGCACCTTTGTCCATGTATGTTCTCCATTAGAGAATACAATCTAGCAGCAGGATCACTGTAGACCACTGTGACCTGGTTTCTAGCTGCCAGTGACTTACTGATTTAGGTTGTGGTATACCAACAAAGTAGATTTTCTTCTCAGTTGGGTGTTACTAGGCCTGAAGAAAAAAATATTTCCATTTCTACATTGATATTGGCCAGTTAGGAAGTTTATTCTCACCCCTCACCTTTCTTTCAGAAAAGCTTAAAAAAAAAAAAAAAGGCGCTGCCATTCAGTGTGAAATATTATGCTGGAAATTGATCCAGTAATATATTAAAACTGCAGCACATTAAGTGAAGATTTAATTACATTCATGTCTTTCATTAAAAACCCTATAAAATACACACACGTAGGCATATCAGAAATTTAATACAGAGTGCAAATTCTTGTGTTTAATAGTCCAGTAATACCACTTTTGCTATATCAGTTAGATATATCATTCCAATGAAACTATATGTTATCAACAAACTAGTACTTGCTTAACCTTGACTAGAGAAACCCTGAGATGACACTTAGCAAATATTTCTGATCACGTAGGAAACTAGCCAAAAAATATGGCATAGTAATCTGCTGAACAAACACAAAAACTCAGTGAAGCTCTTTTCAGCCTGTCTTTTTTTGCACTATATGGTCTCACATTTGTGTCTCTTCTTCTAAAGCTGCCAGTAGCAGTTTTGTCTGCTCCTGGGTATTTTCTGTTCCCCTTCTTGTTTCATCTATACTAATACAGCACAAAAGTTTGCTCTTGCATGCATGTTTCTGTAAATGCTATTAAAGTAGCCCCCACACTCAGGTACTACACTGCAATGCTCCAGAAGGAGAGACAAGCTGCATAAATGGATGGTATTAAGGCCTTAAGGCCTTGAGAACCTTGGAACTCCAACTATATTTTAACACACATGATCTTAAATAAAGTCACAGCAACAGTTAATTATAGGGTGGCACTGTAAGTATCCTGGCCAGATGAAAGGTAGTTTGTGTTCCTATATCACGTATGATGAGTATTTGGTTACAGCTGCTGTTGTGCCACTGCTGGGAAAGTTAAGGATTAGATAATTTTTTAAAGCATGATCCAGGATTCATGAACACCAGCAAAGCCGCAGATCATAACCATTCTTGTAGTGGTGAAACTATGTTAGATCACAAGGTGGCTTTTTTCCTAACTAAAAGCCATAGCCATTTTCTTATTGTAAGCCCCCTGTCAATCAACTGATTATCAAAATGGAAAATCTTCAAGAGGTATTATTCCAAAGGACTGAGTCTCTCTGCCATTTTTAGTTTATCATAATGCAATTCAATCTGTCACTGAATGTCACTTTGCTCATATACACTTGCTTGTAATGCTTTCAGTGTAACAAAATATAGTCGCTCCCGCCGTTTCTTAATCTTCTGCTGGTATTCAGGCCATTTTAAGAAGGTGACCTAGTATCATTCTCTCAGGCATTCAGCTAATCTGGTGCAAAAGAACATTGAATAAGTAGCTGCTGTAGTCTGTTTTATTGGAGAGGACCCTCAGCTTTGTAGAAATACAAATCCCTGTGCTGGATACCCGAGACATAAACTAGAAAGATATGTGTATATATATCTCATTAATAAGTAGTGCTTTGAGCTTTACAGCACCTTTCATATGAAGCTCTAAAAGTGCTGTAATACTATTAACCCCCACAATACCCTTTGCACAGAAGTAAATATGAAACCCATGGAGTACATGTCACTTGCTCAAGGTCACAGAACCAAAGTGGCACACGTGTCTTGGCTTTAGGGCTTCTGCTCTAATAAGTAAGCTACAATCCCAAAATCCTCAGAAAATAAGCAAATAAATAATAAAAAAATAATTTTCAGTGGCCTGGTAGGACTGGCTGGAAACGAAGTGTAGTTTAGAAGATTGCAAAATAACCTCATGCAGGTGTGTAAATTTGAAACCCACTTTAATTTTATATGGAATTATAAAAGTAATGAAAGGAGATTGAACTCAAATGAATAATGAGCTCTAAATTGAGAAATGGTGTGATAATGCTTTCCGTGGTTCAATTAGTCAGACATCTGTAGTACTTTCTAGTAATAGTTGCATTGCCTGGTTTAGAAGAGATTTAAATGCCTCTGTCTAGTTTTCAAGAACATGTACACATTATACAAGAGATATTGGGCATCGAGAGGAAAACATAACAGGAAGTGTATGTGCATTGACCTACATCCAATGGATCTAAGTTTAATATGAGACCTGTCTGAATATTCAAACCGTTAACTGGAAGAAAAATATCTGGATATAACTGAACATGCACCATGCGTTTCCTTTGTAACCAGCTACTTGAAGAACTTATCTCAGACTTGAATATCTTTTTGCCTTCAGTCTCTGTGTCCACTGTGGAGCCCCCGTTTGGATGTTGCCTCGTGTATTCCCACTCAGCAGGGCCAAGTCTAGAACTGTTTTCTGTCACCTTGTAGAAGCATTGCAAAGCACTGACCCTTAACATACCACTTATCCTTAGTATGGGACATTTTATAATGAAAAAACATAAAAATCTTTACTGTTTCCTGAAACCTGATGTCAATCCAGTGAACACTGAAGAGATGAAACTCCATGTTTCAAAATGTTTAATACTGAATTTATGAGAGTCTGGGGGGTAGGAACTCTTTTGCAAAAGAGAAGGTAAAGCACTGAAGAAGGTTGTCGGTATGTTTTAGTTGGTGTTAGAAAGCAGTTACTGTACCATCCAGGAAAAATAGCAGTGGAAAGCCTTTCTGCAAAAAAAAAAAAGAATATTTAACATAATCTAGGTTATGTCTTTCACTTTATTGATGGTAATAAAAAAAACTGGTTAAATCTACTACTTTATGATTCTTGCAATGCACACAGAAGTGTGTTGCATTGACACACCAATCAGGACTTAAACGAATCCTAGTTAGTTGACAGTGCCTGGCACTGAAAGAGCACTAACCCGATGCACAATGAACGAAGTGTATTGTCTAAATATTGTCTACTGAACCAGTATTTACTTATATTAATGTTAACCTGCCCTTGAAAAACTTTCATTGTCCTATTGCTCTGTTGTAGTTAGTAAATAATTTGCTCATGATTACCCGTCTCTAAGTAGCTGAATCTTTCCACAAACAATACAGAAATTTTTATGAACCTTTTGTTTTAGAGAAGGAAGGTGAGTTTCCTTCCAGGAAAGCAAGTTAGTAGTGAGCCTGTTCTGTATACAGGAGTGAGTATAAACATCCTTGAAATTCTAATTTCATTTTTCTTGTTTTAAATTAGAATGAGTGTCACACTGCTAGGACTCCTCCAGGACCACACTCAGACCACTGAAGTACTGATGATTCTATCTGATAGAATCTTAATATGGTTGTAGGGTTCTCTAGCACTCAAAATGTTGTCTTTTTAGTTGTGGGTGATAAACACCTTACACATCTTTGCATTTAACCCAAGCACAAATACAGGCTGGGAGGAGAATGGATTGAGAGGAGCTCTGAAGAGGACTTGGAGGTATTGGTTGATGAAAACCTGAACATGAGCCGACACTATGCGCTTGCAGCCCAGAAAGCCAATGGTGTCCTGGGCTGCATCAAAAGAAGCATTAGCAACAGGTCGAGGGAGGTGATTCTCACCCTCTGCTCTCGTGAGACCCCACCTGGAGTACTGCGTCCAGCTTTAGAGTCTTCACCACAAGAAGGACATGGACCTGTTAGGGTGAGTCCAGAGGACAGCCATGAGATTGGTCAGAGGGCTGGAGCACCTCCCCTACGAGGACAGGCTGAAAGAGTTGGGGTTGTTCAGCCTGGAGAAGAGAAGGCTCCGAGGAGACTTAATAGCAGCCTTCCAGTACCTGAAGGGGCTACAGGAGAGATGGGGAAACACTGTATCAGGGAGTGCAGTGAGAGGACAAGGGGCAATGGGTATAAACTGAAAGAGGGCAGATTTAGATTAGATATTAGGATGAAATTTTTCACTGTGAGGGTGGTGAGGCACTGGAAGAGTTGCCCAGGGAAGCTGTGGATGCCCCATCCCTGGAGGTGTTCAAGGCCAGGCCGGATGAAGCTTTGAGCAACCTGGTCTAGAGAAGAGTGTCCCTGCCTGTGGCAGGGGGGTTGGAACTTGATGATCTTTAAGGTCCTTTCCAACCCAAACCTTTCTATGATTCTATGGTTTCACCTGTCTTGATCCTAAGAAGCACAGGTGCTTATAGAACTTCATCAGTTTATAGACCTTAAAAAATTCTACATTACCCATTTCTTGATACAAAAAGAAAATACTTGAAATATGACATTGTGGAAATTCAGAGGAAAAAAAGTCTTGATTACAAGCTTAGTAAATGTTGATAATACTAAGTAATACTTTATAATACACATTTAGCAATAGCTGTAATTTATAGATGATGTTCAACTACCATAAAACTTGCAAAAAAATCCCCCTATGTAAAAATTAAAAATATTATAACTACCACAGTTGTCAATAGACTGTATATATTAGCTTCTCACATACTAAGGTTAGATGAGCAATAATGTATTATCACATGTACAGCAGTGAATTTCTTTCTGATAAAGGAGGAACTGGGGAAACCTGTTGTGTGAGATAAGGTAGTATAACACACAAGAGTTTATTGTTAGAGACTTTGAATGAGACTTGACTGAGATGGTGACTAGGTGGAAGGTTTGTGATTAATATGTCTGGCATTTAAATACAAGTTAGCATTCCATTGCCTAAAACTGCATGTTAATTAATAATTAAAAATTATCTGCAGGATATCCACCTGTGAACATTTATGAAAATAGATGCTTTATTATGCTTTTCCCCAAAGATATTGCTACACTGATTACAAATTAGCCTGTGTCTATTATTCACATGTAAATTACTATTAGATATCCACATGCATCTCTCATTGATGCAGCTACAGAGTTGTACTCAAAGGCAAAACTGCACCTACTGCATAAGATACAAACAATCCATGCCTCTTTCCAAATAATTTCTCTTAGTTCTGACCATACTACATTAAGCAAATTACAATTAACTTATGTCAGGAAAAGTAAATTAAAGCCATGAACATGAGTAGATGCAGTATATAAGACTATTCAGTTAATAAAGCTTCCCTTCGCCATTATTTTGCTGCCCAGAGGCTACAGCTGATGGTCATAACTGTAGTTTCTTTTTGTTGGTTGCCATTAAATATCCCAACATTCCACTGAATTTAGCACAGGAAGACAAATTATAAGCTCAGTTGAAAAATACTGCCCTTTTAAAGGCAGCCATTCATTGTGAATTCAATGAGCTTGAATTCAGCCTGAGGGTATTTTGTTTTATAACCTGCTGCAGGCTCAGTACCACATGTAAGACTGCTGCATTAGCAGAGTTATGACATTTGACACGTATCTGTGCGTACTGGTAAATATTTGATCCCTAGCGACACCTATGACTTGTGAGATATCATATTTGGATTTATTGTTGAGAAAACAGAATATTATGTCTTTAGAATAGTACTCCAGATGTTCATCTTATATCAGAAATACAAAAACCAATGTCAGTTAATCACTGATCCGTCCAAAATTGAAAGCAAGTTGGGTATTATTATGTTATTACTTTGTTAATTGAAGAGCATCTAGTTCCAAATGGGAGAGGGAATCCTAAAGCTATGGAACTAAAGGTCACCTTTATATTGCACACTAGCAAAAACAACCTCAGTAAGATATAAGTGCTGATGAAGTCAGCAAGCAATTAAGGACATGACTCCTACACAATCTCTTCAGCTTACTAGTCACTTAATCATACATGGTGCTGAGCCTTCTCACCCTGGACCTAAAACACATGCTTAATTTTAAACATGTGACTCGGTTACAGGATTCTATGAGATTACTTGTGCATAACGTTAGACACCTGTTTAAATGCTTTCCTGGATCAAAGCAGGAATTCTCAGCATTTTGAAGGACTGCACATTAACTGGCTTACGTAGTGGGATAAGAAAGAGTGTCTTCCAATTATGTTGAAACCCAGCATTTCAAAACCTACTGTATGGGCTGATGTCTGACAGTGAAAATGGTCCTGATTTATTTCTAGTCTAATTTATTTTCAGTTGCAAATTTCCAGTTCTCAGGTATTCTGTTCCTTATAAGCGTGAGACAAGAAAGCAAAGCAGATCATTGCTAACACTGCATGTTGAGGTTATCCGTAAAAATAAGCACCAAGTTCCTAAATGTGACTATATCCTAAAGAGAACAAAGTGTACGTGCCACAATGAGCTGCAACTAAAGGGAGTGGTTGCCTGTAAACATATGATCTCTCCTTTATGGTTTTAGTATGCCTGATATCTGATTTTTCAGCATTAAGCAGATTTACACTTGGTGGACATTAAATTAGGTAGTGTTCAGAGCTGTTTTTCTTAGTGGCTAGTTTCAGTACGCATACATTTTCACATTTTTCTTTGTTTTTAACAATTAATTCATTCCTATGAAAATTTACATTGAGCTAATTAGAGTAGAGCAGCAGTACAGTCCTGCTACTATTACTTTGCTCCCCAAAGAATTTTCTTAGATTGTACAGTACAGCCCCATAGTATGTTAAAGCTGGAAGCTGGTTTCAGGAACGACTGGCAGTGTTTCTGTTGTAAGGGCTCCGATTTTGAAAGCAGCATGTCTCTGCAAGTGCCACGTAGCAAAGTTGGCTGCTGTACTTAAAAGAGAACTGCCCAATGCAAGCAGGCATCTTTAGATGTCCCATAATTTTCAGTGAAACTTCTTCTCCCTTCTCCTTCCCCTCCCTTCCCCTCCCCTCTCCTCCCCTTCCCCTCATGTCTTAGAAGGGTCTAGAGCCTAGAAGGAATTAAATAAAGCTGCCTGGCCTATGCATTTCCAGTATGCGAGGTATCAAGTAAAATGAATAGAAAAATATTAAAAGATAAGAGAATAACCATTTAGTCCTCGAAACTAATTACATTTAAAAAAACCAGTATTGGTCTTTGCAATCACTATGACAATACCTGTGTAGTTCTGGAATGCTTTGTTTGTAGTCAGCAGTCAAACCCACAGTGGGAACACTGCTGTTGGAAACTGCACAAAGCTGTGGGAGACACACTCACACTGCTTTGTGTTTCCATGATGGCAGCACAGAAAGGACTTCAATATTTGCTGTACTGTTATAGTATTTGCAGTATTACTCCATGAGAAGTTGCTGGGCCTATCTGGAAGGACCAAAGGATGCCAATATTTATACAAAGAACTGGAGAGTTGCTTCCACAAAACAAAGCTGCAAAGTGGTGCAGAAGGAAGTCCTGGTATTGCACCGGTACATTTTCAGGGTGATGTCCTGGTTGATGCAACCTAACAAGATCAACACCAAGCAAAGTTAGAGAATCTTTACCCTGCTTCTGGGGTGGCTCTTTGTGCACCACTCCACATAACTTACTGCTCTGTTGTTCTTTTATTATCATGCAGTACAGGGCGAAGAGTTTGCTGTTTCTGTCAATGGTTTGGATAGACATCAAGGCCCACTCAGAATACAGGGAACTAATGGTTTAGGAGAGACAGTTTAAAGGTGCTTTTCTTAATTTGATTTGTTTTGATGCATTGTTTAACTAACAGCTGTTTCTGTATCTCCTTTGTTATCCTCCCTGTATTTTAACAGTGGCTGCTACTGTTCTATCTTCAGAACACCCTGCTGTCTTCCAACTCCTCTCCTCTGGCAAGATCCCTGACTGGAAGGGAAAATCATTAGTACAAACAGTAATAAACAGCCTCTGATTCACAGGAGTCAAGAGTGCTTTTAAGTGTGAAGACTGATATTTATTAAATACACTTACATATCTCAGAGGATCTAATATGGCTTAATTAGTATCACTCCTGAAGTAATAATTTCTGCTGTCACCTTCTTTCAGATGCTAGCCATGTCTTCTTAACATTCCATTAATGCATAAACCATACTCATTTTCCAATGAGAAGTGGTCCCGCTGGTAAGAAATATCACATCTAACCAAATATGGTGTGATTCAGGACATTTCATAAGAGAAAAATGAGAACAAGGACGTACACTTAGGTCTAACTACAAAAAAATACAAGGATATTCATGAATCGCCTTCCTTATAAAAAAATGTTCAAGGAAAATATTCTATGTTTGCTGTACTAATTTTTATTAGATTTCTATTCATACTGTATGGATTAACGTGAACACGGGATTTTCTTTAATATTTTATTTGGCTGGATTGAGTGCAAGAGTTCCAGTACCCTGGAGATGATCACTCTGAATGACTGAGTGACCCATTAAAGTGTTCTGCTGAGGTATGTCTTTGTCCTGCCAGCTGGAGGATTTTGCCAGGGTTAAGTGCCAAAATAATTTTAACTAATTCAAGGAAATCATTATGTAACCTCGCTGCCAAGAATAGTGTTCACGTATAGTGTTACGGAGAGATGTGATGAAGCTGAATGTATTCATATTTGCAAAGTCTTTTGATAAGAAGGTATTATGGAGTGCAATATATTATCATGCTAAATATGTACTTCAGTCTTTGAACACGGATTGGGTAGATGCAAAGTAAGCTAAACAGGATTTTCAATTAATATGCACTGAAATAGTTTGACTAAATTCTATGAAAAGAACAAATGCTAAAGATAATAATTTGTCATATGCAAATATATAGTTATATGCAGCCAGGCAAGTTTTGTATGCATATTAGTATCAACTCCCGCAAATATTTCTTCTTTAGAGTCTTTAAGACAAGGACAGCAGATCCACGCTTACGTGTGTTTTACATCAGCACAGGATTTTCCTCAGCATCTCAGAGTGCAAACATTTTGTCTTAAAATAAGTCTCTGAGAATTATTTGATTATATGGTTTTGTTTCCTTTACGTGTCTAATCACTACAAATGTATTTTTCATTCTTCTCCCAGGACAAAGTAGGAATAGTGAGGAATAGTATTACAGCAAGGCTCAGAGTTAATTATGCAAGACACCTCTGGTTAAATGTAAAGTCTGGTTGACATTGTGTCTCCATCATTTGAAGTCAAGACCAAATGCCCCACTGACCTCAGGAATACAGTTCTAGCCCCTTGACTAGTAAACAATTTTTATTATTATTTTATCATACTTCAATGTGTAAGTTCTTGCTCTGCCACAGTTACTGACATTATATAAAAGCAAACAGCACATTCTAAGTGGCTAACAAAAATGTGAAGGAGACTGTTGGTCACAAATATTAATTATTTATGCTGGTTAAGCTATCACATAAAGTGAAAACAGCACATCCTGTAAGGGATTGTTCACATAGCAAGCTGCAGCCTGGTGCTGCAGAGAATAAATACATACCTAATTGTTAGAACGTTGACTATTTCATCTTGGAAAAGTATTTATCATCAGAGAACCTTAAGCTTCTTGTTTGATATTTACTCTGTACCTTTATTCAAATGGGAAGGTTTTATATATAACCATTAAACAAAGAAGTTGTGGCAAACAGGTTTATGGTATATTGGTATATAAAGGTTTCTAGCCTTTTAAAAAATGTAATTTCCCTCAAGATAATAACATGCAATTGTTATAATCACTTCCCCAGACTCAGTGAGACCAAACGCCTTTTGCCAGAACTGGGGAGTACATGTTTATTCTCTCACATTTCATTTTTTAAGAAAAAAAAAATCATTGTATAATGTAGTCATAATTTAGAGAACATATAAATCTTACACTGTTACTCCATTCATATATTTTTTTTAAACTGTCACGCCAAATGAATCCTTGGCACAGTATTGTGTCACAGTGAAGCTGTGCCACTTACTTGCTTGGACTTTTTAGTTTTAATTGAAAGACTTATCATTGTAAAGAGTTTTTCTGTCTTCAGTACAGGGACCCTTGGAAATCCTGCTGAGTTTGCTGTTATTGTCTCCTTTATTTACACAGTATATGTTTTCCTTTTTTAATCAGGGTTTTCTTTATTGGAATGTGCAGAAGGTTTTCTTACATAGGCAAAATAAGAAGCTCACTGTGATTTATACTCGACTCATATAGGTATAGTTATGCAATTTTCTTTAGCTGTGTTATGTTTACTGCACTTAAATAATTAGTTATTGATAACGAGCAATATTGCAGGTAAATTATATCTGATTAAATGCAATAGTTCATTCTTCCTTATTTGTATATTTAATTGCCAAAACTAAGATTGGCCTGCGTGTTGAGGTCAGTGCTGAATGGAGGGGTTTTTTAATTGCAAAGATCCCGGTTTTATGAATATTTTAAATAATTTGTCTGTGTACTGTGACAGTACTTTGTACTGTACAGAAAATATCCACAAGAGGGAACTGTTTTACATAAAGAGGAGTCATTTCCTTGCTGCTAAAATAACTGCGTTCTGGAACCAAACCCTCTGGATTTATGTTGTGCTGGCATAACTGTGTCCCGGCCTGGGCTATATGGTAGCAACTGGAAAAACACAGGTAAACACAGCATTTGTTACGTTCTGTAAATGCTATTCAGTGAAATAAGTAAATTCTGAGCTCTTGTGTTGAATATTAGACTATTCTGAAAACTACACTGTGTAAGTTTTCTGTTTGCTTAGAATAGATCTCTCCAGGAAAGAGAGCTGGAAAACCTTGTTTGGTCTGAAGGCAGGATGAAATGTAGTTGTAATGCCACAATAAATGAAGCTCTGTGTGCATTTTCAAATTCCACTTTGGAAAACCTGGACTAGAAAGCAGGCCTCTCCTTCCCCGTAAAGGAGCAAGCTCAAATGGTACTTAACTCCAGGGATAATAATTCCAGTATAATTTGTAACTTTATCGTGAACAAAATACAAAGCTACCTGCTTTACATACGCTTTGTCTTTAGCAGATAATGCCTACTAGGTAAACTTTTCATGGGTAAGTTTCGCCAGTTGATATCAATGAGGGTACCTTTGCGTGTGAGTTTCATCATAAATATTTGTAGAAGTGAGATGTTTGTATAAGTAAGAGGTAGTTTTGTTTATAGTTAACAGGAAAGGTTTTCCCCGGGTGTATATTGTGAAATTTATAAACTAGAACTCCTAATGTTTGTGTTGGTTGGTTTATGAGTAGTTTTTGAGTACCACAACTTCAAATCAGCTTTTTACAAGCAATCACTATAATCTACTACCCCTGTCCAAACCTGTGTGTAAATGTTGTGTAAATATGTTCAAAGCAAATTAAAGTGCAGTCTATATACTTCAGTGCACTTAGTTTGCTTTAGTGTGAATTTTTCTTTGCGACCATCCTTCATATTTGTGGGTACAGTATTATGGGGATTCTATTTTAGAAGTGCCTAATGGTCCCGTTTGCGTGCAGAGTGCTCACGAAACCAATGTCTGCAGCACTCAGCTGCAACATTACCCAGGGTCAAATATATACTTTAAAACTTATACCTTCTCAATATATAAAGTGAGAAAACTGTTTCAGACTGTAGCCTCTCTGTCAAATCTTTTGGCCTCTCTCAAACAACAGCAAGAGAAGATATATGCCATATCCACGTCTTCGGAGACCCAGCCCTTGTTATCTACCAGACCAGAATACAGAAGAAACCACACCATGCAAAAACCTTCCCTAGTGCTGTTCGTTGCCCATGTCTTTCAAGGTCCAAAGGGCTTGTGGTTTCCATTAGCTGTAAGAGCATCTGTAAGTACCTGGCACTTCTGAAGATCAGACATCAAGTGCTCCTGCCCTGGTGTTTGCTGACAGATAAAAGCATCCGTAGGTATGTGTGCAGCTGTGAAAAATGTGCTCCTTGAACACCAATCCAGAAACCCAGATCACATGACCATCAGGACTAGGTTCTAGGCCCAGGTCCCAAGGTGTGCGATCCTGTTGTGACAACACTTTGTGGCGCAGGTGGCTTTCTAGCTGTGGGGAGGGTTGGTGCAGCAGCTGTGGCAGCACAGTCTGGGGGTTCATGTGGCACCTGCAACACGCAGTTTCTTTTCAACCTGACTTGTTTTCTGCATCTAGAAATCCTCTACTTAATTCCCTCTTACAACAGCTTCCTGGGAACAGGCTGCTTCAGGTGCACTGTGTAACTATCAGATTCCCTCCAGGATACAGTAATGTGGTGTTTTCTCACTTGTATGTACCTCCAGATTATTGTGTAATGTTTTCTCTATTCAGAGGCCTCCCCTAATCCCTTCTTGAAAAAGGAAGCCCTCTCTTGAAGGAAGGAACAGACTGGAGGAACAGACTGGAGTGAGACATCAAGATAAACTCATGAAGTTAGACAAATGGTGGTGTTATTGCACAAAAATGTGGAGGTGAGAGGGTTAGAAAGCCCTATAAAAAGCTTTGAGAACTCATAAAATCTTATTACCATCACTTCAGTAGAAAAAAAAAACAAACCCATGGCACATGCATAAACAGGAACTACTACTAGTAAAGGTTAAGAGATTACTATTTCGTAATGGTGGCTCTGTGCATGTGTAGTGACGGGATCAGACGGGGGAATGTCACGCAGACATAGGCTGTTTACCCTTGGAAAGATGTCAAGAGAAGCTGCATAATACTTTGTGCAGACAACTGAGCGAGCAGACCGTGTACCAAATGGAGATTTAAATTTATGTATAAATATAAATAAATATATAAATTCCTCTGTTTCTTCAATGGGAATCTGAAAAAAAAGCAGAACTATTCAGATTTTCTTGCCTTTTTTTCCCCCTCTCCAGCGTGTGAAATTAAATTGCTATTTATATCTCTAAGGGTTAACTTCAGGAATCTTCCTGGGATGCGCAGCAATTGACGGAGCGTTTGCAGGATTTCCCCGTGTCAATTACAGACAAACCAAGCACGCTTTCAGCGGAAAGACCCACGCCACGCTTCGCCCACTTTTATTTCACGCTCCCTCACCGCCTTTCCCAACCAGCACCACCTCCCCCCATTCCCCCCCCATCCCCGCGCACCTGCTGCTGCAACTCAACCGCCTCCTGACAGCCCCCAGCGCCGCCCCCCCC